>PVKS010006569.1:0-77725 GCA_004027875.1 Aplodontia rufa | reverse complement strand
AGCTGTGTACGTGGTGCTGGGGTTTGAACCCGGGTCCTCGTGCTTGCCAGGCAAGCGCCGAAACCGCTGAGCCACCGCTCCAGCCCCAGCAAATCATATTTAACAACACATAAAGAAGATTGTACATCATGACCAAGTTGATTTCATTCCAGAAATGCAAGGATGGTTCAACATATGCAAATCAATAAATAAAATTCACTATGTAAATAGAATTAAGGACAAAAACATACATAATTATCTTAATAAATGGCAGAAAAAGCTTTCAACACTTGATTTTAAAAACAAACAAAAATAAAACAAAGCAAAACAAAACACTGACAAAACTTGGGACAGAAGGAAGTTACTACAACATCATGAAGGCTACATGGGACAAACCCAAAGACAACATTACAGTAAATAGGGGAAAAATGAAACCTTTCCTCTAAAATCAGAACTATGACAAGGATGTCCACTCTTACCAGTCCTGTTCAATATAATTACTTGAAATATTAGCCTGAGCAATCAGGCAAGAAAAGGAAATAAAAGGGATACAAATAAGTAGGGAAGAAGTCAAATTATCACTGTCTGTAGAAATTATGATCCTATACTTAGAAGATCCAAAACTCTCCACCAGAAAACTTGTAGAGCTAATAAACAAATTCTGTTAAGTAGCAAGATACAAAAAAATCAGCATACAAAAATCAGTAACTGGTGGCTCAGTGGTTTCAGTGCTTGACTGGCAAGCACAAGGACCCGGCTTCAAACCCCAGCACCACGTACACACCTAAGTGTTGGAGCAACTGAGGCCATGTGAAAAACTAAATAAAGTTGTTTCTCTCTTTCTGTCTCTCTCACTGTCCCTCTCTTTAAAAGAAAAAAAAAATACTATACACAACTAATAAATCCATTTTAAAAAATCAGGAAAATAATTTCATAGCCTCATAAACTCACATGCACGCATATATACATACATACATACATACATAATCTAGGAATAAATCTAACCAAGAAGGTGAAAGACTTCTACAATGAAAGTTATAGAATACTGAAGAAAGAAGGAGAAGATGATCATGGAAGATGGATGGGCAAGTAGAATAGATATTGGAAAAATGACCATGTTATCAAAGGCCACATCAGAGGTTTGGTGTGGTTACGGTGCTTGCCTGGCATGCACAAAGACCCAGGTTTGAACCCTAGCACCATGTACACAATGAAGTCGGAGCAATGAAGGCCACGTGAAAAATTAAATAAAGTTGATTTTCTCTCTCTCACTGTCACTCTCTTTAAAAAAGAAAAAAAAAAAAGAGCAACCTACAGACTTAATGTCATCCCCATCAAAACAGCAATGATCTCTTCCAGAAAAACAGACTTACTATTCATATAGAAGAATAAAAGATACAGAATAGATAAAAGAATCCAAACGGAAAGGAGCAATGCTGAAAGCATTACAATATCCAATTTTACACTATGCTACAGAGGTATAATAATAAAAAGCGTGTGGTACTGGTATAAAAACTGACAAAAGGAATAGAAGACAGAGAGACAAACCCACCCTGACATAGTCACCTGATCATTGACAAAGGTGCCAAAAACATATATTGGAGAAAAGACAGTCTTTTCCACAAAAGGTGGCAGAAGAACTGGATATCCATATGTAGAAGAATGAAACTAGATTTCTATCGCTCTCACCCTGCACAAAAGTCAACTCAAAATGGATCAAAGACCAAGGAACTAGACCAGAAACCCTAAAATGGAGAAAAAAACAGGGTCAATATTCCAACACATAGGTGTAGGCAGCAACTTCCTTAGCAGGACTCTGAAAGCTCAGAAAATAAGAACAAGAATTAATAAATTGGGGCTGAAATGGTGGCTTGGTGGTTACAGCACTTGCCTGGGATAGACAAAGACCTGAGTTCAAACCCCAGCACCACATATACAACTAAGTGTCAGAGCAACGAAAAACAGAGAAACTAAAGTTGATTTTCTCTTTCTCACTCTCCCTTTCTCTCTCTCTCTCTCAAAAAAAAGAGAATTAATAAATTGGATGGTATCAAATTAAAAAGCTTCTGCATAGCTAAGGAAACAACTAAGAGTATGAAAAGACAGCCTACAGAATGGGAGAAGATCTCTGACATCTGCTCTTCCGTGGAGGGTTAATATCCAGAATATATAAAGAACTAGTAAACTTAATAGCCCCCAAACAAATAATCAAATTAATAAATGGGCAAATGAACTGAACAAACACTTCACAAAAGAAGAAATACAACTGGCTAACAAATATATGAAAAAAATTTCAACATTTTTAGCAACCAAGGAAATGCAAATCAAAACTCCACTGAGATTTCATCTCACTCCAATTAGAATGGCAATCATCAAGAATACAAATAATAATAAATGCTGGCAAGAATGCATGGAAAAAGTAACACTAATTAATATACTCTTGGTAGGACTGTAAATTAATGCAAGTTCTATGGAAATCAATATGGAGGTTTCTCAAAAGACTGGGAATAGAACCACCATATGATTCAGCAATACCATTCCTCAGTATTCATTCTAAAGAATTAAAGTAATCACCCCATAGTAATATATGCATACTCATATTTATATCACCACAGTTCACAAAAAACAAACTATAGAACCAGCCAAAGTGTTCAATGGATGAATGGATAAAGAAAATATGATATATATGCACACTGGAGTTTTATTCAGCCATAAAGAAAAATGAAATTATGTCATTTGCAGGAAAATTGGATGGAACTTGAGAACATTTCATTAAGCAAAATAAGCCAAACTCAGAAAGTCAAGGGTCATATATTGTCTCTCATACGTGGAAGCTAGAGAAGAAAGTAGAAACCAAAGCAAGGAAGGGGCATTTCATGAAAATAGAAGGGCAACCAATAGAGGAGAGGAAGGGGACCATGGAGAAAAATGAGGGAAGGGAAATGGGTGGGAAGTACTAGGGAAAGAAAATAACCTAATTATGTTATATGTATGTCCAAATGTGGCACAATGAACCCCACTATTATGTATACTAAAATCCACCAATTAAAAAAAAACAGGTGGGGAGAGGGAGAAAAAAGGAAGAGAGAGTTAAAAATAGTAATTTCTAACAGCAACAAATAACAATCTTGGAATCTTGGTTCAGGCAATGGTTATTAAAGTAAAAATTGCAAGGTGCATAATGCCCTGTGGGCAACACATAACAAACAAACTATTGCACCATTTGAGCTTCCCTTTGTTTGCGATAACTGTCATACCTCCAAAGCAAACAGAAATGAAACAGTAAGGTGGATATTCATAAAGAAAATCATTATGCATTCTTCAAATCTAAAAGCCATTATTAAAATAAAGGATATTTTCAGATCAACCCCTTTGTCTACATTACTTTCTCTGGTTTATAGATCCTAAAATTTTAGAGATAAATAGCTACCTAAGAAAGAGTAAATCTAAAACATAAAATTTTATATGAAAAGTAATTTGTCTAAGGATCACATTTATAGAAAATCTTTAGCCAAATAGGGTATTATTGTGGGGAAAAAGTAAAGTCTTTGAAAATAAAATTGATCAGTTACAATGATCTAATATATTTAAATCTTAAATTATAGAAGTCTAATCAACTTACATTAAAATCAAGGAGTGCATCCATTTGATTTTGAATAATTGGTACAGTTTTTAAGAGTTTTTCTGTGTTCATTGTTCTCATAACTCCATCAGCCCTAATATGAAAGTAAAAAAAGAGAAATAAATGAATCTGTTATTAAATCACATTTCAAACTGGCATTTCATTCTATACTTAAAGAGAGAGTAAAGCTGCTATGAAATGTCATATTTTTTTAATATCATTTTTTGGCAGGAGGGTACTGGGGATTGAACCCAGGGATATTGAGCCACATCACCAGCCCTTTTTTATTTTTATTTTGAGACAGGGTCTCATAAGTTGCTTAAGGCCTAAGTTGCTGGAATTACCTGGCTTTGAAATGTCACATATTTTTAAGTCACTGTACTTGAAACAAACCTCAAGCAAAGATCATACAGAAAAAACCAAAAACACTATATGTTCAATATCACTGTGTTCATTTAAAAGTAAAAAAAAAAGTAATAATTAAGCTATAAACAATAGTACTTTGCAGTACACAACAGTTTAAAACAGTGGACATTTTAGACAGATACTGACCAGTTTTATCCTGAATAGCCTTACTAATACAATTTGTTAACCCACTGATGTGTTTCCTCTCAATACAAATACAAATCCCTCTTCGCAAGCCTTTATTTTCATAAATACCATACTCTCATTAGTTGCCTTCTAATTCTCCCTCTTTCATCTTGCTGAAGTAATTTGTTGACCTTCTGGTCACTCTCTAATACAAAAGATTTGTAAATTGGTTTAGTATTTTTGGTTAACTTCAACATCTACACAAACAACTAATCCAATATCTGGAAATCAAAGTCCCTTTACAACATCCCTATTCCTGTAGTCAGACCCTAACCTTACTATCTCCAGACACCCTATTCCACTCCTTAGCTCCCACATTTAAAAAAAAAAACAAAATTCAGACACCTTATTCTATGACAATAATCTTTTAAACTTTCAGTTGCTTTGGTCAAGGCAAAAACTATTTGACCTCATCAAAAACGTCAATGTATCAACTCTACTTCTACCCATGTTGATCCCTTTTATCCCTTCTCATTTTTACTTTCTTCATTTAGCTTAGATTTTCACAGATCATTATTGTAAACACTTCCTGATGAATATCCCTAATTTTCTTGTACCTGTCTTATTCCACTGCAGTCATCTGGCAAATTCACAATCCTGGCTTACTCATGCCAATTCAAACTAGTAAAGAAAACCACAAAACTGAATTCATGATCATCAACCTCAAATAGGTACCTCAAGAATGCAAGCAATTCTCTTAGCTTTCTTATATTCCCAGACCAGAATGCTTAAATTCCAGTTCGTATGTTCAATTGCCTACTTGATATTTCAGCCTGTTTAAATCACATGCATCTCAAAGCTACTATTTCCAAATTAGGTCCTTAATTCTTTATAACTACATACTAGTCTCCAAAATCTTCCCAGTAAAAGGTACCATATTCCCTGGGTCCAATGCCAGAAACTGATGGAACATTTTTTACTCCTTCCTCTCATTGGCCTCTATATTTCTTTCCATAACAGTTTTAAATTCAAGTAAAAAAAAAAATCTAAAGTTATCATATGCTCATATCAGACTTCAGAGAAACTCAAATACTTAGCAAGTTCAAATATTTGGATATGATTCAGACCAAATCCATGACTTTATACTCCATGCATAATGCAGGTTTTTATATTTCATCATCAGATTATTATCAAATTTGGATACCTGCATCCCAAATAAGAAAGCAGTGGATTAAAGATTTGCTTTCCATGACTTATTCAAAGACAATACCTGGATTACTCTTTCTTTTGCTTATACAACAAAGTTTTGTCACTATAGACTACCAATTTAGAATACAAGATAATTCAACATCATGATTTAATACTACAAAAAAATAGATGTTAACAAAAAAGAAAAAGAAAATGAAGGGACTAATATTTAACAAACAAAAAGACAATCCACAGACAATTTATTGGGTCCATCATATACAATTTTATGTACTGCTTATAAACTCATCTGCTTATCTTTTTGAAAGCTATTAACGTCTATGTTTAGGCACTGACAATTCCTAAAGCTATAAATATGACTTTTCTCATGGAGGTGGCAGTGACAAAAATAAAACTTTCTGCAAAAAAAAAATAAAATTTGAATGAGTTCCAGAAGAATGATTGAGAATTTTCTAGAACAAAAATGGTACTTTACAGAAGAAAACAAAAATACATTGAGTCAAAAGCCATTTGGAGCTTAGTGGTAGGAGTGCCTGCCTGGCATGCATAAGGAACCAGGTTCAAACCCCAGCACCACATACATATTGAAGGGACAGATGAACAAAGGCTAGCTGAAAAATAAATAAAATTGATTCTCTTGATCTCTTATTTTTAAAAAAAAGCCATCTAACCATTTATCAGGGTAATTTCTTTTGGTTGTTGAATACCCTATATTTTCCATTTTAAAGGCTACTATTGTCTTCTATCACATTTTATCAAAAATGAATCAAAATGTTTAAAAGTAAAATATTTAGGACATTAATGTATCTGACAAAAACATGCATAGGTAACTGATCATTTAGGGTAGTAAAGCTTGTTCTGAGCTTAAAATAAAGTTTAATTACATAAAATTTTTAAACTTTTTTTTTTCTGCAGTGCTGGGGAATCAAACCCAGGGCCTTATGCATACTAGGTAAATACTCTACCACTAAGCAAAAACCCCAGGCCCAAGATTTTTAAACTTAATATTAAACATCAGGGGAAAATATTTATAAACCTGACAATTTATTTTTCTAAATCACAAAAAACTTTGGTGTTTATAATGTGCTAAGCAGCATATTATACTATCTCTTCTAATTCTCATGATAATCCTAATAGTTGAGTACTATTCAACTCATCACCATTTTACAGATAAAATAACCCAGAGCTTAGGTCAATGTTTCTCAGTCATGGTATCACATTTAGTGTGCCAATAAATTAATCCTTTTAACCCTTTAGCCTCAAGCAATCTTCTCCATTTAGCTCAGTATACTACATAACTAATATCAGTTTGTGTGTGACTATGTGAAAAAAGGAATGAAGCTGATGGATATGTAATAAAAGATCCTTGCTTTTAGGAATATGCATCAAAGTATTAACAGATAAACTCTAAAAGGGCCTGAGAGGGGCTGGGGCGACAGCTCAGCAGTCATGCGTGGCATGAGTACACAAGTTCAAACCCCAGCACCACATACAATGAAGTCTCAGAGCAATAAAGGCCACATGAAAAACTAAATAAAATTGTTCCTCTCTCTCTCTCTCACACTGTCCCCTTTCTTAAAAAGGGGGAGAGGGTCTGAGGTATATAACCCAATCTCAAAGGGTTCAGAAAAAGAAGTACATATACACAGAGAATATAATTAAATAAATGCTGGCAAAATCTTAAGAACTGTTGACTTTGAGTAAAGTACACAAAAGTTCTCTAATATTCTTGTATTATTTCCACAACCAAAATTACTATCATTATTTTTATTTTGATACCAAAGATTGAACCCAGAGCTGCTTTACCACTAAGCCACATCCCCAGCCCTTTTTTAATTTTTTTATTTTGAGACAGGGTCTCACTAAGTTGCTGAGGCTGGCCTTGAACTTGTGATCCTCCTGCCTCAGCCTCCCAAGCCCCCGGGATTACAGGCACATGCCACTCTCTGCCTGGCAAGCAAAATTATTTTACAATAAAATTCGTTTTTTAAGTCAGCAAACTAGCTGAAGTATTTTATTACTAAGAGCCTAATTCAAATGGGGTATACCTAGTTTTCAAACATACATTTGCCTTCCTGTGAAAGGCTGGGTAAGCTCTTACCACTCACTATTCAGCACAATGGAAAAGAATGAAAAACCCAATAGAGAAATGAAAAGGATATCAATTAACAAAGCATGAATGGTATTTTTAAAAAGAAAGAAAATATTATTTATTCAATTTACTAATATAAAATGCATACCTAATAAGAATATAAAATGCATACCTAATAAGATATATTTTCTATGAGGAAGGAAAATAAAGGTACTGATAACTACATTTAAGTCAATAATTGCCAGACATTGTGTGGTACATTCTTGTAATCCCAGTGACTTAGAAGGTTGAGGCAGGAAGATAATAAGTACGAAGCTAGCCTCAGCAACTTGGCAAAACCCTATCTCAAAACAAAAAAGTAAAAAGGGCTGGGGGTGTAGCTCAATGGTAAAGTGCCCCTGTGTTAAATCCCAAGTATGGAAAAGAAAAAAAAAAACCTCAATCATTTCACCTAACTTTCATAAGGGGAAATTTTTATATTTTCTAGCAAAATGTTAAATGTATATATCCTATTTGATTCTAAGCTTTTATTCCACAAGAAAATTCACTTAAGAACGATCCACATGTAAGAGGGTGGTCAACTCACTGCTTTTGTAAGATAAAAAATGGGAATAAATCAAATGTACATCTAGAATCTAATTCTACAGCCACTCCTACAAATGAGATGAATCTAAGTGTACAGACATTAAAAATGCCCAAAATACAAAGTAAGGAGGGAAGCAACCTTCAAAGAACATGACCCAATTGTTAATGCAGTTTTCTATGTGCTTCATACATATATTTATTTCTTAGGGAACATTGGTTTGGCAGTTATGGCACTTGCCCAGCATACGCAAGTACATGGGTTCAAACCCCAGCCCCCACGTACACAACTATGTGTCAGAGCACTGAAAACCATGTGAAAAACTCAATAAAAATTGATTCTCTCTGTCTTCCTCTTTTTGGAAAGAAGAAAGGGTGGAAAAATATTTATTTCTATTTATGCACAGAGAGAACATTAAATATATCAAATGTTAGCATTTTTTGTAAGTTAAGTTGTCTGAATTTTTAAAATTTACTATCCACCCCCCCATTGGGCATTTTATTTATTTTATTATTATTTTATTATTTTATTTTATTGAGGGATTGTGTTTTTAGCTGGCACAGCGGTTTGTCTGTATTTATGGATAACTGGGATTGAGGCATGACAATCACTTGAGTCCAGTTGTTTAAGACCAGCCTGTGTAACGTAGCAAGACCCCATATCTACAAGAGAGACACAGTTTGCTGTGAGATATAAAATTCATCAACTAGTCTCCATCTCATAACTGGGTCTTCAAATTAGGGGGAATTCTGTGAAGATCAGCTTTACTGAAAACGCTTTACAGTGAGTTATTAATGTATGCCCAACTGGAAAATGGTTTACTGGACAGGATCCAGGGGTCAAGAACCAGGCTTCTAATACGAACCTCTCATTATAATCTATGAAGTGCTTAAATGTATGAAATTAAATCTGTATAATTTAATTTTGGTAAGTTCCAAAACTAAAATCACCTCTTGATTAATTTGGAAATGTTAAGACAGAATACCTGAGTTCTGCTTTAAGATTCTTGGTGTAACTAAGGGGTTACTTCAATATATTTATTAATTTTCCACTTCATTTTAATAATTTAATTTTTTTTCCTTTTTTTTAAACAGGGAGAGAGAGGGAGAGAGAGCGGGAGAGAGAGAGAGAAGGTGGGGGGAAGAGAATCAATTTTATTTAGTTTTTTCATATGGCTTTTTTGTTGCTCTGAGACTACATTGTATATGTGGTGCTGGGGTTTGAACCTGGGTCCTCCCATATGCCAGGCAAACACTGTAACTGCTGAGTCACTGCTCCAGCCCCAATAATTTAAAATTTCAAGAGAACAATTTAAAGGAACACACCAATTGCTTAGATGTTTGGGATGTTTGAGTTGCAGGGAATGCCCAGAAAGGCATTCACCTGAATATTTCTGCAGATGCCAAAGTTCCCTCAGGACAGGCCTTTGTAGCTGACACTGCCCCTCAAAAGTATCTTCAATGACTAGGCTTCAGATCAGTGGCAGCGTGCTTGCCTGATATGTGTGATGTCCTAGATTCAAGCTCCAGTACTCCAAAAAACAAAAACAAATCTATTCTAGCAAAAAATCTGCCATCAAACATATACTTATCTAGGGAAAAATCCGTATGCATTAGAAGTATTGATTATATCATTTATGTGACTACGTTGAGTGTTCATCTAGTAAGATGATTATTACTTAGGTTGCAGCAAAAACAAAATTCTACATTCAAGATTAAAAGAACCAAAACAACCTTGAAAAAGAATGCAGTTGGAGGACTCACATTTTCCAACTTTAAAACTCACTACACCAAAGAAATAGTAATCAAGTCTGTATGATGTTGCCATGAGGACAGATATACAAATCAAGAACAGAACTACAAATCCAGAAATAAATCTTCACATTTATAGCCAATTCATTTTCAACAATGGTGTTAATACCACTCAATGAGACAGTAATGTTTTCACAAAATTGTGCTTACACAGCTAGATATCCACATATCTAATAAATTTGAACCCATGCCTCATACCATATATAATTATTATTTTACAATACAAAATTATACTTGAGAATAAAACACAGAAATAAATCTTTGTGACCTTGTATTAAATAATGTTTTCTTTGACATGATGCAGAATTCCAAACCAATGAAAAAATTGATAAACTGGATTTTATCAATAGGAAAATCTTTTGTTCTTCAAAGGACACCACCAAATCAATGAAAAAACAAGATCCAGGAGGGGAGAACCTACTTCCACATCATGTGATTAAGGGTCTGGTATCCAGAATCCCAGAATATACAGCAGTGCCCTCTTACTCACACAGAATAAACCCTAAGTAGTCCAGTGGATGTCTGAAACTGCAAATAATACTAAACCTTAAATGTGACTCTAGGTAACTAACAGTGGGTAACACACACACAGCATGGACACACTGTACAAAGGGATAATTTAAACCCCAAGATAAAGTAACTCAGAACAATGCACAATTTAAGACTTATGAATTGTTTATTTCAGGAATTTTCCATTTAATATTGTTGAACCACAGTTAACCAAGGGTAACTGAAACCACTGAAAGCAATAAGGAGTAATTCCATAAAAACAAAACAAAATACCACTTATAACAACAGTGAAGAAACCAACCAATTTAAAAATGAGCAAAGGATGTAAAGACACATTTTTCCAAAGACTATATACAAATAGCCAGTAAGCACATAAACAGATGCTCACTATCATTAAGTCATCAGGAAAACACAAACCCAAAATCACAAGATGCTATTTCACATCCAATAAGATGGCTTCAATAAGAACAAAAAAGAAACAAAAACACCCCAGAAAATAAAGAGTTCTGGTAAGAATATGGAGAAACTGGAACTCTCACTCACTGCTGGTGGGAATGTAAAATAATGATATAACTGTTTTGAAAAACTGGCAGTTGCTCAAAATGCTAAACCCAAGAGTCACCATATGGTCCAGCAATTATATTCCTAGATTTATACCCAAGAAATATAATCTACACAAAAGATAATCTACACAAAATCTTCTACAATCATTTTCACAGCAACATTATTCCTAATAACCAAAAAGTAGAAACCACTCAAATGTCCATTCACTGATGAACAGATTTAAAAAATACAGTATATATCAACAATCAAATACTATTTAGATATAAAAAGAAATGAAGTTCTGATATATGCTACAACATGGATATTACAGTTTAATTATGTTAAATGAACGAATCCAGACATAAAAGACTGCATACTGTATAGCTCCATTTATGCAACTGGTCCATAAGAGCATATTCACGGTCATGGAGATCAGGGGGAAAGGGGAATGGAAAGTGACTGCTAATGTCTATGGGGTAATGAAAATGTTCTGTAATTAACAGTGGGAATAATGTCGCAGAACTTCATAAATTCACAAAAAAATCACTAAATTAGACATTTTAAAAAGGGTTAATTTTTAAATTGTTATTTTTATTAACCCCATATGCGTTAATAAAGCTGCTATAAAAATAAAAAGAACTTAAAAAATCCTACTACAAAACTATCTGTCATTCTTCTTCAAAGGAAAATGAAGTTCATCTTTCAAAACTGGTTAAATTCCACAATTCATCATCTAATAATTCCTATATTTTACATTCTAAATAATCAAATTAGCTTTCAAAAAAGAATGCATAACTCACCCTCTCTTCACTTTTGTGAAATCAAATGCAACTTGTCTGTAGGAAACTGCTTTCTCATTTAAATATCTACTATAACGCCTAATGAATGTAGACATGTCATATCCTGCAAAATAAAGTTTTCACAAATGATTAAAATTCCAATTTGCCTACAAAAATAACTCATTTTACTCAATGGTCATATTTTGATAACACAACTCAATTTAGTGACAGAAATTAAGTAACTAATTAATAAAATAACATTAAATTCTGTAAAAATTCACTTTAAAAACAAAACAAAACAAAACAAAACAAAACCACAGGTCTTATTTTGCTGCCTAAGCAGGCATCAAACTCACAATCCTCCTGTCTCAGCCTCTAGGATGCCTGGGAATTACAAGGAGTTGCATACTACTGTGCCTGGCAAAAATTCATTTTAAAAGTCAGGTATGTCCTGGGGATAATTGCAATATCCAGAATATATACACATCTTATACACATTTTATATTATTTTGTTAAAATCTTGTAAGGTTGCTCAAAAATAAAAAAAATTAATAAAAAAAAGAAAAAAAAAGTCAGGTATGTCACATGTGACTTGGAAAGCCCTTTTCACTAAATTTCACTGAAATTTTGATACACATTCCATCAGTTCTTCAGTAGGAATTGGAAGAACGTGTTCTCTTCCACAACTCAAGAACCTCACGCTCAAATTTAACATCCTTTGGAACTACAATTCCATTCCTCAAATTTTCCAACAAATTTTATAATTTTTATACTTGTGAAATCTTTAGTTTTGCTATTTATAACAATGCAACTTATATGTGCCAACCTTATAAAAACTATTGTAAATGAGTTCTAAATACAATGAAATGGCAATCTGCAAGTTTATGGCATAACAAAAACATGTTTTCAATAAAACTTTCTAAATGAATATATATATTATTTTAATATTTAGTTCCATCAAAATCACAGCATTTGAAAAGTTCAGCAACATAAAATGTCAAAATGTTACTTTTAAAAAACTCTTTTGTTAGCTGTAGCAGTTAGTCCATTTTACATCTTCATTTGACAAATTTAACTGTTATTTGATCATTCCTGCTACTTTAAAAAGGCAATACCTGAAAACATGTAATGAAACTAGATTTAGCACGATTACCACTTTGTTCAACAAATATTTACTGAGTTCCCACCAAAAAATGCAGTAACCTGATAATTCACTAGAGAAAATTGGTGAACAAAATTAAAAAAAAAAAAATTACTGCCCTCATCCAGCCTCACACTTCTAGTGTACACGAATATTACATACATTCCTCAGCTCTTTCAATCATATATTCCCCCTAATCTATTCTATTCCATCCTCTCTGGCAGATGAAACAGCTCTTATCTTTCAAGACACAGCTTCTTTGAAACATTCCTTAACTGTTTCTTTGTGCACCTAAAGTATTTTTACCATAAGCACAACGAGTACAACTAGTACGACATGTCTAGCCTACTTAATAGACTATAAGTTTACCTCTACACACCCAATAAATAGTTAATATACCAGATTCCACACAAAACACATTGGCAACAAAATTACTTTTAAAAAATACCACTAAATTACATGTTTTAATGTTTTGTCTTAACAATATCTTTAGAATTAGACAAAAGAGTTAATACACATGTCCACATGAGGTTTCTGTGCAATATTAGCTACTAATTTCCCATTTCCTTAAGATGGAATTAAGCAGTTTTAGTGATAAGGTTTTAAGAATTTTATTCCTTTCACATGGAGGACAGTTTAAAAAGGCCTTTTCTAGAGCAATGATTTGCATATGGACTTCTAATGTTTCTGCAAATAAGGAAAGCAGCAACAGAAATAAAAGGATAAGTAGGGAGAGGAAGAGTTTCTTTCAATTCCCCCATGTCAGAGAAGCTCCATATTTATTTGTTATAAATACCTATCTTCTGTGTGAGATTTAATTTTCAAAAGTGGGATCTACTGCTTAATTTTTTCCCTTAACTTAGAGCCCTATACCTGTCATTAAAATAAAATGAATTTTATAACTGAACATATTTACTAGTTTTCCAGACTCTAAGTAATACTTCTATTGACCAAAAGGCAAAATACTGAATTGCACAGCACATAAACACTAAATCCCAATGATTCTATTGCCGTAAGAACTATAGTTCAGACCCTCATTAACTCTCTACTAGAAGACCAGAACAATCAACAGAACAGTCTCAATGTATTAAGACTTGGCTTATTCTGTTCCAAATTGACCAAATTAGATATTTTCCTTACAACATACTCCCCACTCCTCAAAAAAATGTAATAATTTTCCATGGCATGGTAAATTCTCTTTCAAAATCTTGTCTGACTTTGACTCAGACAGTTTCTTCAGAGATATTTGCCAAGATCTTAAATGTTCTCTGAAATTTCACATCTTGTATGTCTATGTACCTGTGCTTAAGGTAAATCATTGCTTCTTCCATTTCTCAAATACCAAAACAAATCTCACCTCTAAAAACATTTCCCCGATTAAGTTTTACTTAAATATTCCCAAAACATTTGGCATGCCCTTTATGCAGTTCTTTCCCATAGCTGACATTCTATAATACTAATAGCCTAGTTCTGGAAATAAGTATAACAGATTCTATTAAGACAGAATAGGCATGGATGGTTATAACCAGAATATGGCAATTTCAAAATTACAGAATTAAAATAACAGCTATACATATCAGTCAGCAATTCATCTGAATAATACTAAACTCACCTTTGCTACTAAAACATTTTATTTCAACTACATTTTAGAATGAAGCATAAAACAATAAGCAACAATAACAATAAAATTTGACACATAGTACCTTCTGTTCCAGGAATTGTTCTAAGTGTATATTCTAAAACACAAAGTTCAAAACTGTAGTAACTATTATATGGGATTACTGTCTTGATTTTCTAAAATGAGTAGTTGTCTTTACCTTGTAATCCACTTTTATCCAAAAAATTGCTTAAGTTAAACAATGTGTTTCTTGATGCCAAATACTGAATAAAACGCTGCAAAACAAACAATTATATCAAATTAAGGTGCTGCTATCTCACAAACTCTAATTAGAAAATTAGGAGGAAAAATTATAGTTAACACATTCCACTGAGTTTATGAAGTTCAAATTTCTATTTCTAAGTTTAAATTTTGTATCTTCACTTATCACATTAGTTACCACACTAAAAACATAATACATATTTTTCACTAGTATGTAGGAATGTATTAAAGACTTAATGCCCATAGCTATAGTATTAAAGTCAAAAAAAAAAAAAAAGAAACAGGTACTTTTAATTAGGAGCCAGTCATTTTGATTTTACTGCAGCATATTAGGATTATAGCTAATCATATTCAGATCGCATCTGTCTTATTTATTTTTTAAGAGAAATGGTCTTGTTACACTGCCCACTTGTCTAGCCTCCAACTTCTAGGCTCAAGCAATCCTCCACTGTAGCCTCCCCAGTAGCTGGGACAACAGGCATGTGCCACTGTGCCCAGGTCACATTTGTATTTTGAATAGCTAACTGGTATCCCAAATCTTTAAAACTTAAAAAAACAAAACAAAACCCTTCTAATCATACATACAAGAGAACAATTTTATAGAGACTTTTATCTATTTCCCAGGTTAAATACATTATCATTCCAGATCTTGTTATAGAAATAAAACATTATCATTTCCATTTAAGACATACACCTTCAGTCTCATTCCCCTCAAGCCATCTTCAGAAATGATTACTTTTGGGGGCTGGAGTGGTGAGGCTCAGTGGTAGAGCACTTGCCTGGCATATGCAAAAGACCTGGTTCAAACCCCAACACCACATTCACAACTATGTGTCAGAAAAAAAAAACAACTTCTCTCTCTTGAAAAAAAAAGAGACAAATGATTATTTTTTGAAGCAGGTATATATATATTTCCACATACTTTTCCACAATTTTACTACATGTATAACTATCTATAAATGTAATTTTACTTTCTATTTTAAATTTATTGAAATGTCGTACTATACTTATTGCAATGTACTTTTAACTCAATTATTCCTCAAGAATTATTCATTTAATACATGTAGATCTGGTGCCTTCATTTAAATAACGTAGTACTCCAACAAAATAATGTATTCTTTTCTTAATTTATAGGTATTTACATTCTTTCCAACTTCCACTATTTTTTTATTGTTGTTTTTGTTTTTATTAGTTCAGCATGTTCTTAAATATTGGGGGCATTTGTTGCATACATAATGACAAAATAACCAGACCACAATTCTTATCCAGCTGACTTTCACTATTATTAATAATGCTACATTTGGCATCTTTGAACTTGGTCTCCATGTATAAATATTTAAGCATTCTTAGGATACACATATATATATAGGGTTGAACCATTAGGTTAGCATATATATAAAAGTTCACCTTCCCAAAATATTGTAAAATGTTCTCCACAGTGCTTTTACCATAGTTCTTGACCTTAACTTTCCTTTACACACAACCTCTGAAACAACTAAAGAAATGCCTTTCAACTTCACTCTCTCCTAGGATTCCCTTTTGTGTTTTCTAATTTTTATTTTAATTCGTTCAACAAGTCTTACATATTGGATGGAATGGTTGTTACACACATTCATACATGCATGAATATATGGATATTGACTAAGTTGCTAATGCTAGTCCATGGTCTCCCCTCTTGGACTACTCCCTGCTCCCACGTCTCCCCTTCTTTACCCCCATGTTAGTTGGGCTTCTCATGAGAGTCGAGGGTCCCCAACTGTATTTATACCCTCTGTACTCCTTCTCTCCAGCTGTATTGATAACCCTCCTAATCTCTCCCTCCCCTCCCTTCTCCCCATAGCTTCATAGTTATGGTTCCCCCTGTTTATGTAAAAATTCACCTATGTTGAGTTTATTATTGAGCTTAGCTAACTTTCAATTTGCCTTAGATTTTACTCTAGCTTCCACATGTGAGAGAAAACATTCAGCCCTTAAGTCTCTGAGTTTGGGATATTTCACTCAGTATAATTTTTTCCATCTCCATCCATTTGGCCACACTACTTTCCAAAGTGGCTATACAAACTTGCAGTACCACCAGCAGTGTGACTTATCACACTTTCTTCCCACACCACCTCCAGCATCTGTCATTGTTTGTATACTTCATTTATGCCACTCTGACAGGAGTGATGTGGAAGCTCAGTGAAGTTTGGATTTGCGTTTCTCTGATTACTAGTGATGTAAAACATTTTCTCATATATTTATATGCTTTTTGGACTTACTCCGTTGAGAAATTTCTATTGAGTTCCCTAGCCCATATATTGATTGGATTATTTGTGGTTTGGTGTTTTTTTTTTTAGTTCTTTGTACATTCTGGATATTAGCCCTGTGGGAGGTATAGAAGGCAAAGATTTTCTCCCATTCTGTAGGTTTTCTCTTGACTAATTCTTTAGCTATGTAGAAGCTTTTCAGTTTAATAGCATCCTACTGGTTTATTCTTGTCTTTAATTCTTGCACCATGGGAGTCTTGTTAAGGAAGATGGTGCCTACAAGGATGTCTGGAGTGTTGATCCTATTTTTTTCTTCTGGCAATTGTATAGTTGCTGGCTTAATTTCTAATTCTTTGATCCATTTCAATTTGATTCTTGTGCAGGGTGAGAGATAAGGATC
Organism: Aplodontia rufa; assembly: GCA_004027875.1. Taxonomy (NCBI): domain Eukaryota; kingdom Metazoa; phylum Chordata; class Mammalia; order Rodentia; family Aplodontiidae; genus Aplodontia; species Aplodontia rufa. The sequence goes on along the minus strand of PVKS010006569.1, from coordinate 60,403 downwards.
TAATTTCAGTTGTCTGCATATGGCTATCCAGTTCATCCAGCACCATTTGTTGAACAGGCTGTCTTTCCTCCACACTGTATTTTTGCCTCCTTTGTCAAATATAAGATGGTTAAAGATCTGAGGGTTTGTCTTGGAATCTTCTAGTCTGTTCCATTGGTCTACATGTCTGTTTTGATACTAATACCACACTGTTTTTGTTACTATAGCCCTATAGTATAATTTTGGATCAGGTATTGTGATACCTCCTGTTTCCTCTTTCTTGCTTAGTAATGTTTTGGCTATTCTAGGTCTTCTGTTAGTCCAAATAAATCTGAGACTTGCTTTTTCTATATCTGTGAAGAATGTCATTGGTATCTTGATGGTGTTGCACTGAATCTATAAAGGGCTTTCAGCAGATGGCCATTTTAATTATATTGATTCTTCCTAACCAAGAACATGGAATGTTCTTCCATCTACTCAGGTCTTCTGCAATTTCTTTTCTTAATGTTCAGTAGTTTTCACTGTAGAGAACCTTTATATCCTTTGTTAGATTATTGCCCTAGTATTTTACACTTTTTAAGGTTATTGTGAATGGTATGGATTTCCTGATTTCTTATTCAGCTGAATTGTTGCTGGAATATAGGAATATAGGAAAGATTTATAAGTGCTGATCTTATAACTAGCCACTGTTGAATTCACTGATAAGCTTTTAGAAGTCTTCTGATTGATCGTTTTGGGTCTTCTAGGTATAAGATCATGTCATCAGCAAACAGAGATAGCTTGACTTCCTCTTTTCCTATTCAAATTCCTTTGATTTCCTTCTCTTGTCTGATAGCTCTGGCTAGGGTTTTAAGGATTATCCTGAATAAGAATAGTGAGAGTGGACAGCCTTGTCTTGTTCCTGAATTCAGTGGGAATGCTTTCAGTCTTTCTCCATTAAGCATAATGTTGGCTATGGGTTTGTCATAAATGGCTCTTAGAAAATTAAATTATCTTCCTTTGATCCCTATCTTCTCCAGAGTTTTGAGCATAAATGGGTGTTGAATTTTATCATTGGCCTTTTCTGCATCAATTGAGATGATCATATGATTTTTATCTTTAATTCTGTTTAAGTGATGAACTATATTTATTGATTTGTGTATGTTGAACCAGCCTTGCATCCCTGGAACGAATCCCACTTGATTGTGATATACCATCTTTTTGATGTGTTTTTGGATCCAGTTAGCTAGGATTTTATTAAGCATTTTTGCGTCTATGTTCCTCAGGAAAATTGGTATGTAGTTTTCTTGATGTGTCTTTGTTGGGTTTTGGTATCAGGGTTATATATGCTTCATAGAAAGTATTTGGGAGGGTTCTAACCCTTTCAATTTCATGGAATAGCTTACAAAGGAGTGGAGTTAATTCTTCTGTAAAGGTCTAGTAGAACTCTGCTGAGAATTCATCAGGTCCTGGGCTTTACTTTTTTGGAAGGCCTTTGAATGCTGCTTCATTCACTACCTGAGATTGGTTGATTTAGAATTCCAATGTCCTCCCATGTTAATCTGGGAATATTTTTTAAATTTTTTAATGCATGAAAACAGTAAGATTTATTGAAAAGATAAAGTTCCAGGTAAATTGCTGCTTAAATTCTGAACTTTAATAATGCTGCATTGGTATTTGTCAGAGAGTAGAATGTCATGACTGAAAAACCCTAAGTAACAAGTGATGCACATCACAAAGTTATTATTCTCAGAAATCTAATACCAACAACTACTAAAGTCCCTCCTTATCTCTATGAGAGCTATCTTGGGCTGCAATTTTTTTTTTTTTTAAGTCTCACAGCAATAAATATTTTTCTACTTTTACTCTTAGCTCATTTTGACCCACCTTGACAAAAGAAGTATAGTAGGCCTAAGATGACCACTCAAGACTAAGAATCAAAAGTTAGCTGCTATGCTGTCATGGAAAATAAGACGATTTTCTCCCCAAACAGAAAATTGCAAAAAAGTTTTTGTCTTTTTATTCTTTTTAGCAACAAAGGCTTCAGACACATCTCTCTGATAAGGAAGGCATCTTCAATCAGTCCCTCTGAGCAAAATGCCATCTTAATCCTGAATATCACATTCAACTACGCTAAGTACTTCCACAGATAACCATTATAAGATCAGACAGAAAACTTCAGGCGGACATAGACAAATCTACAGTCCACAAATGAGGACTGCAAAGATCAGTGCTGCTTCTGGAACTCACCTCTTAAAATATCTTTTCTTCTTAATCTCATTACTTAATTCTCTATACTTTGAACCACACTGTGTTCTACTTTACAGGGCATCTTACCTCAAACTGCAGGGTCTACAATTAAATTTCTGATTATGCACCTTGCCCTTTTTATGTATATTATTCAGTTGCTGAGATTATTGTTGAATTTTCAGTGAGAAGCAAGTTGGATCAAGTCATCACATCAATATAGGTATTAACCAAAAATTCTTACCTCATTTCCATACACCATCAGATGATGAGTTGTAATGAGAGATTTGAAGACCACCACCCAACTACTGTTAGTAGTCCTTTCGAATAAACTGTCTGCCAACTGTGGGATGTTCACATTCATCTCATTTGTGCACTGAATTAAGTCTGCAATAAAAAAATTTTAGAAGATTAATTTATCCTCTGGCTTTAATTTACTGTTAATGCCAGACTGGCATCACAAATGTGAAAAATCTAACAAAGTGGAATGATGACAGACAGGTTGGAAAATTCAAAACTCTTTCAGTAGATAACTGAGAAACCATAAAGAAGGTGGTACTGATGATTATATAAATGATCAACGATACCAGAAAGTAAATCAAACTCCTTTAGTGTATAAATCACTCTCAAATGCTTTATTTACCTCAAAAGGACCTGTTTCAAGAAGGCCTCGAGGAACTTTCAGTTCTCTTACTACTAATAAACTGTCAGTTACAATACTGGTATTATTCATCTTTTAAAATTAAGTTGTTAATTTTACATTTCTCTTTAAAAGTATTTTAAAAGAAATCATATATAGAGAGGTATAAATAAGCTGAAGGACAACTACTTTTATTAATACCTGCCCTTGAGTGCTATATTTGCTGAGAGGAAGATAACAGATTTTAACTACCATTAAAGGAAAAAAAAAGTTATCTTTGAATCACTAGTAATATGCCCCTTTTTAATCTTCAGTTCATAATCATTAACTATGAATTCAAAGGACCTAACTTGGCCTTGAATGCTTGTAAGAAATGACAATGTAACTAAAAATATTTATCTCTTAAAATCTTTCAAAATGTTTGCTCTAATAGGTCCAATTAATATACAGAATTACATTTGCTAAACAAATGCATTTAGATAAGCAGCTACCCTGGCCAACACTGCTTAAAGAACAAAGCACAAAATAATCAGACTATTCATGCAACAGCAGAATGAAAAAAGGCTTTCACAATTCAGATTTCTTGAAACAAAAATTAAATAGTACCTTTGTCTTGAGTGTGCATGCTTCTCGGAGTACAAAAAAATGAATTCTGATCTCTGCCTTCTCTAAATTTTCACAGCACTTTATTCTATTATTCACAGCACTTTTATTCTATAGTACTGTACTGAACATATTACACCTGCCTAAATCCAAATACAACCTACTAAGGACAAAGCCTATCTATGTTTGCTCATTTTTTAAATCTTTTAAAATTTCAAATAGTCCTCAAAATTGTGATACTTGTTTCTTGGTTATTAAAAAAAGCCTATATTCCTGGTTTCTTTCTTCCTCCTTTCATTTAGCTTGATAGGACTCAATTTTTCTTCTATCTCCTTCTAGAAACTGCCTTGATAAACTCTTCAGTTCTTTAATAGCTACTTCCTCACAATGGCATTAACAGTAATATTACTCCTCAGAATACTTTATTTTTTAAAATTAAAATTACAAAATTTGCTGTAATACTTCCAAAGGTGCTCCTACTTCTATGTGTGTGTCCCCAAGACCACATCATTTACCAAGTCATTTTGATTCAACCTTCTAAACCTCTAGGAAAAAAACCACTTTCTTACCTTCATCCCACCACCAGTACTAAAGCCAAAATTGAGATTTTATTTATTTAACTAGGGAATATGTGCCACCTATCTTGGAGGCATTCAGAAATTGGGGAGAGAACATTATTACACTGAGAGGTCTTACTAGCATTAATATCAAAGAGGAAGATTAATGATCCTGCAATGCACAATAAGTAGTTTACAGTTAAGACTGCCACCAACAAGAAACATTGATTTGACTAGTCTTACTTCAGATAATACCTGATTTGGGGTCTTTCCCATCTCATACCATTCTCCTGAACTGGCCACAAAATGACCTACAACACAACACTATCACAGTCTAATCTAAATGATGCAGTAGGGTCATCATTTAGATTATGCACTAAATGATGGGGTGAACACATTCTATCATCAATATCCATCTCCTTGAATCTTAGCCTCTAACCCAAAGCCATTTTCCAGTTTTCTGTGATATGCATTCTATTTCATTTCTAAATCTGTTAATTCTGCAGAAAAGTACTTCCTTTTTAATGACGTCTTTCCTACCACAGACCCTCCAGTCATTAACTTCGAAATCACTCTCTTCTACTAGACATTTTAAAAGAAATCTGTAAATGTTTTATTCCTCATCAGAGGTAAGCAGATTACTAAGATTAGTCAGAGTCTAATTTTAAATGAAGACAAGGATATGGATATCAGTTTCAACTACAGTATTATTTATTTATGGTATGTATACATAAAATTATGACCTACAGTGTATTTATACATACACTATATCAGGTATCGTGTGTGTATATACACATATATTTACACTAAGTTCCTTTTGTGATCTGTTTTCCCCTCTGTAGGTCTTTGCTTCAACTACACTAACATCTTCCTTCACAGTGCTGCTGATGCCAAGCACTGATTCCTAAGATGCTTGGCACTGTTGTTTCTTCTGCCTAGAATCCTACTTCCTTCCCAAGTATTTGCTTGCTCCCTTACTTTATTCCTGTATATCTTTGCTGAAAAGTCACCTTATCAGATAAACCTTGAATATTTACACAAAGTAACACAGGCTTAAGTCATTCTTCTACATTCAAACCTTCATTATTCCCTTTATCTTTCTCTAATGCATGTATTACTACCTTATTGTATCTCTCTACTAAACTATTTTTATGTTCCACGTGGGCAGGACTGTTTTGTTTCCTACCTCACTGGTCATTCATGTTTCAAAAATAAATACATTCATTTTAGTATGCATACGGATACTTATAATATTTTAATAAAGCATCCACAACAGTATTTCTTACATGGACTAAAACAACATTTTACAGCTATTTGTACAATTTCCTACTTCCCCAAAGTTGAAAAACAACCCCAAGGCCAATACATGTGTAAATTTTCAAATTTCAAGTTAAAGGTGATCTAACAAATAAGTTTTCATTGTAATTCTTCTTATAAACTACAGTATGCTTACAAATTACCACATAAAAACGGAAGGATAACTTTACAGGCTAAAAAAAAAACTGCACATATTACAGAACAGGAAAAATTAAAGAATTCGTGTTGCAATTGTGAGTCAAAAATACATCAAATGCAAAACAAAGTTTTACAAATATTACTGGGGGTGAGGATAATACTGAATAGTCATATTAACTCTGCAGTATATATTTTACCAAAATATCTTAAATCACCCAATCATTTTATTCATGCGATGATTTCTCCTCTGGATGAATTATTTCAGTAGTAACTTGAAAATGCTTCCAAGTTTGAGCTCCAACAATTCAGAAGGAAAATGCTTTCCCCACCTCTAATTAACCAAAAGCAAATTCCTCTCAACAAAGGACACACACATCATGAGAATCTCAATAGCTACTGCTTGTCCCACTCTCAATTCAGGAGTTACTATTTCTTAAAAAGCAAAAACTTCATAACAAATTCTCTTATTAATCAAAAAGATTTCAGAATGGGGCTGGGGTGGTGGCTCAGCGGTTTCAGCGCTTGCCTGGCATACACAGATCACGGGTTTGAACCCCAGCAAAAACGCACACAGCCAAGTGTCTGAGCAACCAAAGTCATGTGAAAAACTAATAAAATTAATTCTCTTTCGCTGTCCATCTCTCTTTGAAAAAAAAAAAGATTTCAGAATGATAGCCTATAACTTCTTTATTTACCTTGAGAATATATTCTCATTAACAATCCCAAATCCCACACTCAAAAAAAGTAACACATGGCATGTACGTTCAAACAATAATTTCTAGTATTTAACACCATGGAGAAACCAGACTAACCATTTCAACAGAAAGCACAAAGACAGTGTAAGGAACCAACATCCACCATAAAAATAAAATGATCTCATTTTTAATACATAATAACACTGCTCCTCCAACAAATAACGTCAGAGGTAGAAAAAGCAGATGTTAGCTACATTTACATAGGTAATGCTTTTTACCCACACTAGTAAGTTCACAAGAATTCACTAATAAGCGACAGATTTATGACTAGAGTAAAATTTTTGTAAATGACACTTTAAAACATACCAAGTGAATGCCCAACTACTCAATTTAAAGCAACTCCTATAATTTTAACTACTTAAAAACAGGTAAAAAAAAAAAACACTGAAAACACAAAATAGTATTTTCATATTTTGGGGAAATTTTTCAGCCAAGTACAAAAAGTTCAGAACAGTTACCAGATGGTTTAATTAAGCTTATAACCACATTCTTAGTGCAGATCATCAGGTTTATATTGACTTCCCCAGAGTGCAACAACTTTAGAAACTCAAGTTAGGACACTCAGAGTTCACTTTTAACAGTACACCAGACAACCCTGCCAGGGGCCCACATCATAGGACTGTACCTGATCATTACCAAAACAATGCTGATACTAAAGTCAGATTTTCCAATATATGAGCTTGGCTAAAAACAGTATATTAACCAATATGTCATATTCATTTAACCAAATGCTATTACCCCTTTCAAAAGGATAGTTTTGAAGGATAATCTTTTTTTCTGGGTTTTGTTTTTTTATTTTGATGCTATGGATTAAACAACCACCCCCCCATAGGAGGCAAGCACTCTAGCAATGATCTATACCAAGATACACCATGAAGCTAAAGGCTGTACCACTGAGTTAGTCTGAAAGACAACCTTTCTTTAACTATGCTCACAATTATGACTTTAGTAAATAGTTCTGATTTTTCAGTTGCCTAAAAAACTGGAGATAAACTATTTGGAAGGCAAATTACGTAGCTAATCAAATGTTACTTCACTGAGCAAATCTTTGAAATGTTTCCTGAGTGGGTATATAAATAAAAAGAATAAATACCAAGACATAGTAACTTGGTAATAATGGTTTCTGAGATTGAATTAAATATCAGAACATTTTTTCACACAGCAAAAATGTTAAAGTATTTAGAAAATGTTCAAGTTGAAAGAAGACTTAAGCCAAAATAAAATATAGACATATTTACCCTAGTCACAAATGTCAAGTGTCTGAAAAACTGAAAAAAGTCTTATTTCTTTACTCCATCCAATTTTTTTTTGGTAAGGAATCATAAGAGGTATGGTCTTCTATTAGGAAGTAATTGTCAAAATGTGATCTTTAAAATTTCTGGTGAGGGGCTGGAGCAGTGGCTCAGTGTTTATAGCACTTGCCTGGCATGTGTGAGGATGTAGATTCGAACCCTAGCACCATGTACACAACAAAGTGTTGGAGCAACAAAAGCCACATGAAAAATTAAATAAAACTGATTCTCTCTTTCTCTCTCTCTCTCCCTGTCCCTCTCTCTTTAAAAACATAAAAATTCTGATGTTAAAAAAAAATGTGGGGCTGCCTGTAAGAACACAGTACTGTATTTTTGTTTTTGGATAAATTCCATTAGAATTAACTCAAAAATATGCTCATCACAAACTGACATAAGTACCTTAAGAAATTATCTAATCAACATATTACATTGGACTTTAAGGTAATAACTACGTAATGACAAAGATTATGAAATGCTCAGAGACTACATAATTTTAAAAAGAGCAAATAGGGCATTCAGGTTATTTTTGAAAACACAAGCCAGGCAAGGTAGCAAATGCCTGTAATCTCAGCTCAGGAAAGGATGGGAAAGCTCAGGCAGGATGACTGCAACTTCCAGACTAGCATGGGCAACTTAATGAGACCCTGTCACAAAATAAAAATTAAAAAAAAAGACTGAGGATGTAGAGCTCAGTGGTACTGTGCTCCTGGATTCAATTCCCCCTTCTGCAAACAAACGAACAAAAATAACAGCAAAGTATAACAAATGAGATATGTAAATGTATAGAAAATCATAATATTCTATTTAGTCTAAGCTTAGGTGTGGTAGTAATTTGGAAGAACTGTTAGCAACCTACAGACGACAACTACTTTTTCATATTTTATGCTAATCCACATTCCTGTCTCGCCACTATAAGACAGTATATATAAACTTCTTAACAGAAAGACTCTACTTCAAGGAGAGGAGAGTTTCCAAAAAGGCAGGCTTTAGCTGGCAAAAGACCGACATTCTTTTTATCTGTAGCAGAAAAAAAGAAGAAATGAAAATGGAACATATAGAGAAGAAAGAATTGAGCTGTATACAAAGCCAATCCCTACTATACTCTTTAATACCTGGCTGAAATTGTATCTCTTAAGTCATGGCTAAACATAAGACACATTTACGGAACTGTTCATGTGTAAACTTTTAAAAGTGCAGAATAAATTCTTTTAGTTAATGGGAGTCATTACATACCGCCCTAAAATTTTATTCAACAAAGCATCTTTTTCAAATCAACTCAACCTACTATTTTAAAATTATGTATCACTATTTCTTCATTTGTCTCTTCATCCACTATGACATAAATTTTAAAAATCCTACCACAAAAGCAAAGTGTATAAGTTGTGAAATGTTTTATAGAAAAACATATTCTTTTGGAATACTCTCAGGATTCATTGCCACTGACTTCCATGTTCAAGTGAAAGAGCTGCCCCCTCCACCCCTTTATCAAAATGTTTTTGCCTACTATATAAAGTCTTCCTAATACATGATCTGAAAGTCTAGCTAGAGCTGCAGCTTCTTGGCAGTCTTGTGTGCTCTGCATTCCTAACACTAGATGGCAGACTGAACAGTAAAACCAAATGAGCTGGCAAGAAGAGGTTTAGATTCATCTACTGAAAACTTCCCTAATTTTAAGATTAAAATTCCACTCTACTACACCACATACTAGGTTTAGTATTTACTAAACCTAGGTACCCTCATTTCATCCCAGATTCCAAATAAGGATCTAAGAAATAAGGAAAAAATTACAGTTTTTGTAAGCACTACCTCCAAGATTTATTATTTCAATATTAATTTTTATCAGAAAATGCAAGACAAAACTTCACAGAATAAAAACTCATCACTTAATTTAAGAAATTAAAAGTATTTATTTTAACTGAATAGGAAAACAAAATGAAAGCATTATAGCGCTCTAACATAAAAAAAAGTGTCTTTCTCTTCTTTGAAGATCTGAAGTTTCAGAATTACAATCTCACCTATAGGAAAGAAAACATAATAAGTATCAAGCAATTTAAACACATATTTTATTTGGCATTTATTTCTTAAATGCCAAAATATAAACTATTTCTTTGTATTATATTCTAAGAACTCACTAGTAGTTCATTCACTTAAAGAGATAATCACAAGATTCTCAAAAACAATCTAGAACTAGATCAGAAACACAAAACCTGCTTTCTAAGCAAAATCAAAGGTGAACTAACAATACAGTGAGCATTGTACTTACCTCCACCAAAGCTGTAAACCAGAATATTCCAGAGAACGGGGGCACAGAAAAAGATTGAAAGAATTCTCCATAATTCCAACAAGACCAGGAAAAAGGAACCAAAGCTTGAGAAGCTCTGTAAATGCAGATTAGAGTACTATAAAAAAAGAAAAGTGTTATTAACTGGAAATGACCAAGTGTCCTGCTTTTTCTGGAACAGTCCTGGTTCACACCTTTGTACCAGTGACGTATTCACCCTTAAAAGTGACATGGTTTAGACAATAAATTATGTTCCAACCTAGTTTTAAGTGGCCTAATAAAAGTTTACATGTAGTTAAGACATTAATGTACTACCACTATCTACTCCTGGTGTACCTGCATTGTTCTAAGAGCACTATATTCTAGCTTACCTCCAGTTTCCCTAAAACACAAACATGCTTCCATTCTATCCATTTTGTTATCTCAACCCCTATCCATGAGCACCATATTTAACCTTAATTGCTGGTCCTATTTTTTTTACATCTGGAAAATTATCTAACAATGTCAAAGAAAACCTCTATGCAAATGATGCACACATTTGTTCTGAGAAAATCAATCTAAGGTCTTCTGGGGAGTTACAGATATTAGAATTTTTTACATATATATCCAAAAATACCTCACTCGTAGAAAACAAGGAAATGATCTCAACTGTTACCAAATTCTCCCATTTTAATCAATAAAACTCATTCAATACTTTGTTAAATTCTCAGCAATCTTTTGTCTCCCTGTATCCTCTACAATGTGTGATACAGTGCCTTGCACATGTGTTTAATATGATGATATAAATATTTTTGAATTCTCAGGTGAAACAAAAGCCTGTTTTTCTACTTTTAAGATTGGGGGAGGGGAATGGAGGGGCAGCTCAGGGGTTTCAGCACTTGCCTGGCAAGCTCGAGGACCCAGGTTCAAAGCCCAGCACCACGAACACAACTAAGTATTGGAACAACAAAGGCCATGTGAAAAACTAAATGAAGTTGTTTCTTAAAAAAAAAAAAAAAAAGATTGGGGGAGAGGGAAGAATAGGCAAAAACTCCTCCCTGCACCAAGGTAATATTAATTCTCTAACAGTCAAACCCAATATCTATATATAGGAATCCAAGAGAATTTTCATATCTTCTCTTAACAATTTAAATTCTGCCTAGTGAGAGAAAATAATGGATCACAGTTATCTTCTCTGCTAGTCCCCAAGAAACATAAGCTCTGTTCCATACCCTCGATACAACAGAACAACGAAAATTCTTTATACTCAACCTTCCTCAGTAAGAACACACAAATCTCATTTATTCTACAATTGTTTATTACATAATATAATATGCTGAATAGTGTACTGAGTTGGAATTATACAAAACAGTGGATGAACAAAACTTCTGCTATCATGGTATTTATATACTAGTGGGGGAAGACAATCAGTAAATAACTGAACAAATATATGACAGATGGCAGTAACAGCTATGGATTTCTTAGCACTTAGGAGATTGGGGTATGTGTTTGGGAGAGGTTCCTATTTATACATGATAATCAGGGAAGGAGTCCCAGATAAAAAGATTTTAATGAATTAAGGCAACAGTGGTAATGTGTAACTGGTGGCCTAGAGGCCTGTGGAACCGACCACCAAGATCAATTACCACCTTTCACATAGCAGGGAAATATGGTAGCATCCCATTCATTCTATACCTCCTATCTCCCCTTCACCCTTACCAAAACAAAGACAGAGTGAACAGGATCTTCATCTCTAATTTTGAAAGCTTCTAGCTTTATGGTAAGTACAGACAGTGGAAATCTCAATTGCCTATTACACATTTTGAAATTAAAACAATATGCTTTACCTTAAATGAGTCAAAATTAACACCAGCTATTACACTTGATTAAGTGCTATGCCAGGGACAAGTAGGCATCAACTTCATTAAGTAACAAGCAAAAGCCCTTTCTAAAAAACTCATTTGCAAACTGCTGGAAACAGTAATGACAGATGTAGTTGGAAATAGAAAGCAGCAAATAAAAACCCATCTACATGGCTTCAAGTTTTTAAACAATGTCATAAGTGGAAAAGATGAGCAAGTTTAAAACATTACTGGTAAATCACTATAAAACAAAGCCAAAGTAGTTTTCCCAATAAGTTTAAACTTACGCTTTTAAATTTCTGAAAGAAAATAATCACCAACACAGCACAAAAAAACCTCCATCCTCACACACTTGATTACCACGCAACTATTTTTATAAAAGCCCATATGACCTGCATTCCTTATTTCTTAGTATAAAAACTAGTCCACACTTCATTTCCTGACAAATGCCTTTCTTAAAAGGCATTATAAAATATCTTCTGAGATAAAGATCTTAGGAGCTGCCACCATTAAAATTAAGATGTTACTTTTTTAACTTAGAATTCTATTTCATGTAAACTATACCTCAGTAACAATTACAGGAAAAAACATATCCATTTGAATCTAAAAATCCAAGCTTTGGTCATCAAAAAGTCCTTGTTGATCTAGGAGGGAAAAGTTACTCTGGAATATATTATTAATGTGGAGAATTTGGTATGTTTTATTTAAATTTCAAAATTAAAAATAAAGTGTTATTTGGTTCACTACATGTTTACAAGCTACTAACCACCAGGTACAGTGGCACACAACTATAATCCCAACAGCTCAGGAGGCTGAGGCAGGAGAATTGCAACTTTAAGGCCAGCCTGAGCAACCCAGTAAGAAAGACCCTGTCTCAAAATAAAAAATAAAAAGGGCTGGAGATGTAGCTCAGTGTAAAGTACTCCTGGGTTGAATTCCTAGTACTGCAAAATAAATAAATAAAAGCAAAGCCATCAACCTAATATAACAAAAACTTTAGAGGATTCAATGTTAAAAATGGTTTTCTGGAAAGAAACAGGTTTCTCTTTATTAAAAGTTAGAAATGAGGGCTGGAGCGGTGGCTCGGCGGTTTCGGCGCTTGCCTGGCAAGCATGAGGACCCGGGTTCAAACTCCAGCACCACGTACAACCAAGTGTTGGAGCAACTAAGGCCATGTGAAAAACTAAATAAAGTTGTTTCTCTGTTTCTCTGTCTCTCTCACTGTCCCTCTCTCTTTAAAAAAAAAGTTAGAAATGAGGGGCTGAACAATGGCTCGGTGGTTACAGCTCTTACTCAGCATGCGCAAGTACACATGGGTTCAAACCCCAGCACCCATGTACACGGCTGAGTGTCAGAGCAATGAAAGCCATGTGAAAAACCCAATAAAAATTGATTCTCTCTTTCTCTCTCACTGTCCTTCTCTCCTTAAAAGAAAAAAAAAGTTAGAAATGATCACAACTTACTTTGCGCACTTTCTTTTTAAAATAAAAGTATTTAGGGCTGGAGCGGTGGCTCTGCCTGGCATGTGCAAATACGCAAGTTCAAACCCTAGCACCCACGAACACAACTAAGTGTCAGAGGAATGAAAGTCACATGAAAATATAAATAAAAATTGCTTCTGTCTCTCTCACTCTCTCACTGTCCCTCTCTTTTTTTAAAAAAAGTATTTATTTAGATATAAAATTATTCTCAATACAAAACAATTGAGAAACCATACCTCTACTGCTAAAGAAAATTTAGAAACAACAAATTTAGCACAATGATACATAAAACTTCAGTGGGTTTTTATTTAATTTTGGTATTATGTACCTATCACAGTAATAATGCAATAATAAAAAAACACCTTAAGTATAAAACTGTTGAGTCTTTCATCCCAGTATCTATCTATATATAAATAAAGTTACATATTTTCAAATGCCAAATTCTACTTGTGAATGGATAGATGAAGAGTCCTTTTTGAACTAGTTAAATAATGTTATTTTTCTTGGCTTGCTCTGGGAAAGCAATATAAATCTAAAGAGGTCCACACAAATAGCAAGAAAAATTTCACTACCTTTCTACAATCATTCTACAATACCAAGATCTTATCAGCCTCTTTTTCTGCCAGGGTGCCCAAGATTCCCAAATAAATAATTCTACTCAACTAAAATGCTTCTTCAATAAATACTACTTTTCAAGTTGATCTTTCCTTAAACTTAGCAAACACTGGAGAATATTACCTAGCTTTTTCTTTCTCTACTGTTGTTAGATACCTTTCAGAATGACTGAGATTGGCAGGTGAAGAGAAGGTGTGTCTATTTTTAGCCCTTTCTATATTCCTTTAATTTCCTCTCTCCCTATTAGAAATTTCCTGATTCACACTTACTTGACAGTCTGTCCTAAGTACTAATCATTTCTAATCTCTGCTTCAATAGTAAGGATATGGATGCTAATTGCAACATCACTAATGTTCTGCTCTAGGGTTTCCTTTCACTTCCATGCAAGGTCCCATTCATTTCCATGTGTTAGGACTATGCTGTAACAGGACCAAAAGATATATCAGAATTAATAAACGATCTAGAATCAAATTCCAGATTCAGTATTAATCATTATGACTTCAGGAATGTTAATTAGCCAAGAGATTCAAGATCTACATTTTAAAAATGGAATACTAAGCCAAGTGCAGTGGTGCACGCCTGCAATCCCAGTTGACTCAGGAGGCTGAAGCAGGAGCCAGCATCAGCAACTGAGTGAGACCCCGTTTCAAAGTAAAAAAGAAAAACGGCTGGGGATGTGGCTCAGTAGTTAAGCGCCCCTGGGTTCAATCCTTTGTTTAAAAAAAAGAATGCTAATATTTAATTTGTGAAACATCTTTGAATGACATATTTCTGGATATTTTATATGGTTTAAAGCATCATTACTAATATACTATTATTTTTACTTAGCATCTTGTTTGATTGATATTTTCCCTCATTTTGGTGAACTATTCTTTCACTACTTTTCCAATGGAATATTATGAAACCATGTTAAAAAAAACTCAATGACTTCTGCAAAATCTCTGAAGTCCAATTTCTTCATCACCTGAAAAATGCTACAATAGGTACTTGGCACTCAATCCTAAGACTAGAAAAACAGATCAGGTACATTATGGCATATGTATATATCCCAGCTATTCAGGAGATAGAGGAGTAGGATCCCAAGTTCAAGGTCATCCTGGGCAACTTAGCAAGACCTGGTCTCAAAATAAAATAAAAAGGTCTAGGGATATAGCTCAGCAGCAGAGTTCCCCTGGGATTCAATCCCCACTACTGCAAAGAAGAAAGAAAGAAAAAAGAAAAATTATAATTAGCAAAATACTTATAGACACAATCTCTGTACATGTTATTAAGTTCTTTTATATCCTAAATCTTCTGATTATCACAAAGGGCTTCTGACAAAGTAAGGGATACTATTATCCCCATTATAAAGATTTAGATACACACCAAACTAAAGTAACAAAACCTGGTGGCTGTGCTGAAACAATTAAGATTCTTCAAGCAGTAATCTTTCTATTAAAGGAATGAGTGGAAATACACATATATTCCTGTTCATTCTCTCTCTTCCCCATTCCAAATGGTATGAGTCTAGTCATCCTTCTCCAATTATCCTAATACATTCTCTCTATTTAGTTGTCACAAATCTAACTCCTACCTAATACAGACAGTAACCACTTCCTGGCATCATCTTTTTTTGTTATTTTTCCTGCCTTCAGTGAACTAAACTTGACAAACATAAAGAAGGCAGCATATTATTCAACCCAAGTTCACAAAAAAACTGTTTCAAAGTTTTGGGCCTTCTCCATCTCCAGATGACTTGGAAACTATAAACCTTAATCTATGAACAAGTTTAAAGAAGCCAAGAATGTCACAGAATGAGCTAAGTCAACTCACCAAATATTTGCTGAAGAGGCCTTACATGATTTTTTACACGAGAGGAACATACAGAGCAGTTTTCCAGTCATCTTTTGCCCCAGAGATGCAATCATAGCATCCTCCGAAAGAGCAGAAGAGGAAGGAGCCTCAAAAGCTACAACACTTTGTTGATTGGTCACAACTGAGGAAAACATAACTGATGAAGAAAATTAAGGAAAAGGTAATTCTAGGTCAAATCTGTAAGCCCAAGTTGACAGAATGTGGCTTAAGCTGTTTTCTTAAAAGGTCTCCAATCTCCTGATAGGAAAAAATGGTTCTCTCCCTGTACAGCACCTTCACATTGTCAGTCAAGGAGTATCTTAGTCTATGAATAGCTTTCTAATTTACTGCCAGTTCTAACTCCCTAATTTTTAAAACAGCACCTAACTTTTATTGCCACGTAACTGTGATATGCGATGTTTCTGGAATAAGCTAACAGAAAACCACCTAAAAATAACGCCCCGAGGTCTACAGCCAAAACAATATTTTGTAAAAATATAAAGAACAAAAATAAATGAGAGACTATACAAAATCTAAACTTTGTATTGGATTAATACCCAACACAAATTTTAAAACCAGTAACAATTACACAGTTCTGTGAAAAGTTAATGTTGAGAAAACAAAAACAACAAAATAATGCCTGTCAAATCTTAACTTCTCAATCATTAAGCAACTAATTTTATTTCTAAAAGGGAAACTATACAATGTTGGTGTATCTTCCAATTCTAAAACAGAAGACAAGCAGATGCGTAAAGAACAAAGTAGGAGGGGTTGGGGATTTAGCTCAGCAGCAGAGTGCTTGCCTAGCATGCGCAAGGCCCCGACTTTGGTCCTCAGCCCTGGAAAAAAAAAAAAAGAAAGAAAGAAAAAAGAACAAAGTAGGAAGGTCCTGGGTAATGAGACTGATTAAATGTTATGTGCATATGTAAATATGACATAATGAATTCCAATATTACATATAATTATCGTGTACCAATAAAAATAATGCTTTCCGTTCCCTACCAAAAAAACAAAAGTAATTTTCCTATAATATATTTCCTCTTGGATAAGTTTTAGAAAACAAATTCAACATAGGTTCACACTGGCTTTCTAGATCAAAACTACACAAATTCCTCTTATGACAGCTCACCTGAAATAATGCTTATAAACTGCAATTAATAAAATCAATTTTTTCCCTAGTCACCTAAAAAAATGCTCTTTCCAAAATTCTGTCTGTCCCTTTCCAAAGATGCATTCTGAAGACAAACTTAGAAGCTAAAAAAAAGTACCAACAACTCTTAAAAACAAGCTTTCTATGCATAAAGATCAATTGAATAAAATCAGAGATTATTCTAAAGCACATCAGGGATATGCCTGTAATCCCAGTGACTCAGGAGGCTGAGAAAGGATGGAAAGTTCAAGGCCAGCCACATCAACTCAGTGAGCTACTGTCTCAAAATTTAAGGGGAAAAAAAAAAAAAAAGGATTAGGGATGTAGTTCACTGAGTTGATTTTTTTTTAAACTTCAAATCATGAAAGGTAAAAATTTTAAAAAGGCCAAAGAGAAAGATACCATAGATACCATACACTTTGACAAACTACAATTAGCTATGCATATACTTCAGAGTAAAAGCAAACGTTTTCTTCTCTTAATGGTTATCATAGTTATTCAAGTTTGCTGTCCAAGCATACACAAGCAATTATAGCTAGAAAAAAAATAATGCAGCCAAGACCTATTATAGAACTCCAGTTAACAATAAAGGAGATGCAATTCCCAAGACTGTATCATAAACTCTTATCATAAATACTCAAAAGTTCATACAGTTCAAGAAATAATCCTCCCAACAAGCAAACTAAATTAAGGATCTATAAAACAATACTAATGCTGCTTACATATTTGTATGGTTCTAGGAAATAATAAGGGATAAAAATAAGACTGAACACAACAATCCACAAATGACTTAACCAAATCAGATGAAGATGATGTTACTGTGGTAGAGCATATAGTGATGGATTAGTGATACTCCCTATAACCTTCCATTGTGATTAAAAGCAAATACAGGACAATTCACCACTGTAGATAACAATGTGGCAACAATGAAAGAGACTGACACTAACACCCTCTTTGAGTTGTCAAATTCATAATCCTGGTATGAATACTATGAACTGATCAAGTGAGCCAAGTAGTTAAAGACCAAGATACTTGAATATTTTCAATATGAAGATTAATTCTGGAGATGGAGATGGCTCAGCGGTTCCAGCATTTGCATGGCATGCGCAAAGACGCAAATTCAAACTCCAACATCCCATATACAACAAAGTGTCGGAGCACCGAAAGCCACATGAAAAACTAAATAAAATTGATTCTTTCTCTTTTGCTGTCCCGCTCTTAAAAAAAAAAAAGATTAAGATTAATTCTGATCAAAATATTTAGAAATGAAACAATAAAAAATTTTTAAAAATGAAACAGTAAAAAGGTATTCATTGAATAGTTCACTATCCCAGTACTCTAAGCCCATTATTTCCACCAAAGATTTATTAAACATTTACTAAGATACTTTTATGCAGCAGGCATAATATTCTGGATACTGGGGATACAAAATGAATAAAAGAGTTCCTGGGCCTGGAGTGGTGGCTCAGCGGTTACAGCACTTGCCTGCATATGCGAATCTGCAAGTTTGAACCCCAGTACCAGGTACACAACTTCGGAGCAGCAAAGGCCACATGAAAAACTAAATAAAATTGATTCTAAGAAGAAGGAAAAAAAATAGTTCCTGTTGATAAACATGCACACGCTGTTATGTGAGTAAAAAAAAAAAAAAATACACTTCTGCACAGGGATGGGGAAGCTCTCTGATTACAAGTCTACCCATGGCTTGTCAGGTATGGCCCTTATAGCCAGTTAGAAATAGGGGAAAGGGGTCTGCCCTCCCTCACCAAAGAAGGGCATCTAATCTAAATACATGTGAAAAATGAGAGAAACCTGAAAAGAAAGATAAATACTCTGGCTAACCTGGATGACTGTCGTGAAAGAGTTGGTTTTTGTTTGTTTTTTTTTTTAGCCATAAATATTTTATGCTTATTGGAATTGCAATCCAAGACGATTCTCCACAGAGACTAATGACATCTTCAACTATAAAAATTTAGTGATGTGATCTATACATTTTTTAAACAAAATGACTGAATTTTAGGTCATTTTCTTATAATCTTCTGATTCTTCCCACAAAATAAAGCAGTGTGATAACCAACAATAACAAGACACATCACCCTAGGATTTCACTATAAGTTTGGAAAAGCTTGTTTTTTAGATATATTTATCATTTTACTGGTGCTTTTAAAATAGGCCTAAATTTTACTGGTGCTTTTTAAAAAGGTCTCCTGATATGACCTGGCATTAGTCTCTGTTTTCCAGTATGTAGAATTATGCTGTATAACTCCGAAGGCTAGACTGGCAAATGGTACATAGCCTCTGCCTGCATTTCTACGGGGAACCTTACCCTTACAATTATGCCCCCATCCTGAGGAAGCCCAAGGAATTCAAGGAGACCTCCGACAGGTGTTCTGGGCAACAACCACGCTAAAGGCCCAGACCAAAGCCCATGAAGTAAAAGACTTTTAAAAAGCAAACATCTCAGATGTGGTTGAAAGACTAATAGGAGTTTTAATCATCATCAGATATTTTTCTATTTCATTTGTTTTTTTAAATAAAGGTAGAAAAAGCTTCACATTTTTCTGGGCCTTTCCACTTGAAACAAAATCACATAAAATAGTGCTACTCTCCCTGACAGTGAGGTATACAAGTTCAAACTGTTTTTCCAGTAATGATGATAGGTGTGACAGGTTACTATATGGGGCAGAAACTCTGATGGAGGGTGAAGCAAAGCTCATTGTGATATTGTCCCTGATTTTAGTTTCCAAAGCCAAGAACAAAAGAGCTGAAGGAGCACAAATATAGAAACAGAATAGCAAAGGAGGCAATTTGAGTGAGTGATGATTTTTTCTAAGGTCATTTGTGGATAGGACCATTAAGTACCTGTATTCCAGTTCAGGGTTTGTTTCTCTGAAGCATTTTAACAATTTACTCAAGAAGTGTTAGGAAGTTAGCCAGGCAGGGTGGAGTATGCCTATAATCCAAGTGACCTGGGAGGCTGAAGTAAGAGGATCACAAGTTCAAGGCCTGTCTCAACAACTTGGCAAGACCCTGCCTCAAAATAAAAAGTAAAAAGGGCTGGGGATATTAACCCATTGGTAAAATGAGCCTGGATTCAATCCCAAGCGAAGAAAAAAGTAGTGTAGGAAGTTGCCATTTCTAAAATGTAATCTTACATATTTATAGAAATTTCATTTCTCAAAGAAAAGCTTTCTCCTATCAATATCTCATCCTCTAAAAAGTTTTCTGCGAGCTAAGAGTCAAGTTCTTCATTGTCATTTAAAAATTAAATGTATTAAAAAAAAAAAAGTTAAGGAAGGCTTGCCTAGCACCTGCAAGCAAGGTCAAGTTCCACCCCCAGCATGCACAAATAAAATGTTAAATTATTCTCTATTTTACTAACTAGTACTGTCTCAGCTAAATATCTATAAAATAGAGCTAGTAAGATTACCTACCAAGGTTTTTGTAAGTATTAACTGTGTTAATCCATGCCAACTGCTTAAAACAGAAATGATTCCTGAAATCTTAGCTGTTTCCCTGTTTTGTGCATTATGTCCCAACTAAACTGATTTTATCCAATTTTGTGTTAAAACTGCAAAGCTGCCTTAAACTTTTATAAGATATCTACTTGCAGGTCAAAGTTAGATATTTTTTTGTGTTTAGAAGACTTTTTTGATGATTCCTGCTCAATTTAAAAAAGAAATCCCTAAAACGCAGTAATTACCACTACTCAGTCTATATTAATATCAAGTTAACTTTATATAAAACTTGAAGAAGCAAAATCTTATCCTAAGCGTCAAGATCAGCAAAACACCTTGCCTCCCTTATTTTCACATTGTCAGTAGAAAATAAATAAATAAATAAAATGGAATTCTCAAAAATGTGCTCTAACTATGGTACGACTTTACCTACAGTAGCCAAAACCTACGAGGCAATAATTTACATCTAAAGTATGACTAAAAAGCATACTCTCTGTACAATCTAACCTCAGACAATTGTTCCAGCTATATTTCTTATTACACCTAGCCTGTCTCTCTCATAGCCCCAAAGAACTCCATTTGCAGATTCATTTGTTCCTCAAGGCACAGTTCCAGCCTTTCCACCCACAATGTCTTTGCACTCTTTTTCCTCCACACAACATGTCTATGGCTCCTCACTTATTATTTAAAGCCCAGTTCTGTTGCTTATCAAAAGTTGTACCTCTTCCTCTGGTTCCTCCTTCCCTGTAGTATTGGAGAATGATTCCAGGATGCTAGACAAGCACATTACCACTGAGCTACAATCTCAGCCTTTTTAAATTTTTATTTTCAAACAGAGTATCATTAAACTGCAGAGGCTGGCCTAGGACTTGGAATCTTCCTACCTCAGCCTCAAGAGTTGCTGGGATTTTAGGCATGTACCACTGTACCCTCATCATATACCTCATATACCCTCATCATATAAGATAAGGATCAAGTGTCTTTCATTTTTATATTATTTTCTGACCTTGATCACTTTTCCTTAACATCTCACTTATTACTTCTAACCAGGATTTGCATAGGTCCTGCTCAACATTAAACAGAATTCAATCTTAGATCATGTGGCCTACATTCTTATTCATATATATAGCAGACATGAGATTTTTTTAAACATTTCCTATGTAATTTTATGAAAGCATCGTAATATAAAAAGAATTCTCATTTTTCCATTCAGGCCTTCTCCAAGAAAAAGTCTCACAAAAATGATAAACTCATGGGTCTTAGGAGGCCTTCAAAAAACGTCATGGAGGGCTAGAGCTGTGGATCAGTGGTACAGCGCTTGCCTGGCATGCACAAGAACCCAGGTCTGAACCCCAGCACCACCTATACAACTAAGTGTTGGAAAACTAAAACCAGAGGAAAAAATTAAATAAAATTGAGTTTTTCTCTCTTAAAAATTTAAAGAAAGAAAGAAAGAAAAAAGAAAATCATGGAGACCAGGAGGGAAAGGGCATGGATGAGGTAGTTAGCAATAAGTCACCCTCCCATCCAAAAGAGCTTACTGAAGGCATATACTTCATTTCCTACTATCTTTATTTACAGCTGAAGTAAGTTGCCAGTGTCCTATACCAAAACACACAAGCTCTTAGCAAATAACATCTTATAACATCCTGCTATGAGATGTGGACTACTGCAGATAACAAAAAAACTAAAACCAAGAGCTATATAGAATCCATTTTTAATAATCATGCAGAATAACAAGAACAATGGCGACAGAATAAGCGAAGTAAAAGAGAAGAAGAGAAGACACCCAAGATTTGAAGCTATGTTTGAAATCAAATACACCAAAAACAGGTAGGTCTCATAATATTTTAGTGTTAAAATGACCTAATTTTATATAAACTAACTCAAAAATTTATTCTCCAACTTCCATCATTCCTCATATTTTTAAACAATATGGAATAAATTTTCTTGATCATGGAAACAAAAAACATTTAAACAAACCACTATTATAGCAAAGACTATTACTCATGCAGCAATTTTCCACTGTCTTTATCTAAACAATTCCAAAGTACTGTTCATGACACACAGAAACCCAATGAGAAATTTATCTCTCCTTGATTCATTCACTATTCTTTTGTTGCATACTTGCTATTTGCTATATTTCACATAGTATAAAAAGATACACAGGAGCCATCTATACAAATAATTATAATTATAGGCACTAAAATGAATTCCAATATATAGAAAGTGTCATGGGGAAGTACAAAATGCTACAAGCACGCGGTAACACTCTTCTTCTGTGACAAAAACTGTTTGACATTCATGCAACTCCTCTATTATCTCTTCACACATTTAAAAGACTATTGTACTGGACTGGAGCACTTGCCTGGCATGCACAAGGACCCACTTTCAAACTCTATCACCACATACACAACTAAATGTCAGAAAAACAAAAACCAGATGAATAAAATTGGTTCTCTCCTTCTCTCTCTCATTTCCTCCCTCTTTCTTTAAATGAATCAATCAATAAATAAATAACAGACTATGTACACTGAAAATCTGGAAAGCAATCAAGGTTAAGTGCTCCATCCAGGTGACAGAATATTTGACCTAAAAAATTCCGTTTATCCATCAATGAACTATACCCATTACTAAGGATTAACATCAAGAAAATATTTTTCTCCTCCACAACTTTCTATTTCCACATTGCAAAAAAGATAGCAAAGATGGATTTCATATCAATTTAAAAAGAAGGGAAAAAATCCTTGGTTTCCTTTTACACAGACTTGTTTCCTTCTAAGGTGTGAATGACCCCTCCAAATGCATGTTGAAATTTAACTGCCACTACAACAGTATCAGGAAGTGAGAACTCTAAGAAGATGGCCCTGAGGGTTCCACCTTCATCAAAACATGAATGTCATTACTTTGCAGAAGTGGGTTACCTGTAAAAAGTGCCTTCAAGCGCTCTCTTGCTAAATGATATCCTCCACCATGTTATAACACAGCAAGAAGGCCCTAACCAGATGTTGGAGCATTGACATTGGACTTCCCAGGCTCCACACTATGAGAAATAAAATTTATTTCTTTTATAAACTAGATCAGTCTGAACTAGACGCACTAGCTCATGCCTATAATCCCAGCTACTCAGGAGGCTTAGGTAGAACAACCCCAAGTTCAAGGCCAGCTTGGACAACTCAGACCCTGACCCAAAATTAAAAATTTTAAAAAGTGATGGGGATGTAGCTCACCAGCAAAATGTCCCTGGATTCAATCCCCAGTATCATAAATAAATAAATAAACTACTTAAGTCCATGGAATGCTATTAAAGCAGCAGAAAACAAACACCTCTATACATCATATATAAAAAAAATAACTCAATACTGCCTTGCTGGGTGACAGGCTGGAGCAGAGGCTCAATAATTATTATGCTTGCCTGGCACACACGAGGACGTGGCTTCAAACCCCAGCACCACAAACACAACCAGTGTCAAAGCAACAAAAGCCATGTGAAAAACTAAATAAAATCGATTCTCTCTTTCTCTTAAAAAACAAACAAACAAAAAAACCTAGCTGGGTAAGGCACTCAGGAAATTAAGGCAGGAGGATTTCAAGTTCAAGGCCAATCTGGGCAGTTTAGCAAGACCACAACTTAAAACAATAAAAGGGGGGCTGGAGCGGTGGCTCAGCAGTTACAGCGATTACGGCGCTTGCCTGGCATGTGCAAGTACATGGGTTCAAACCCCAGCACCCAGGTACACAACTAAGTGTCAGAGCAATGAAAGCCATGTGAAAAACTCAATAAAAATTGATTCTGTCTCTGTTTCTCTCTCTCACTGTCCTTTAAAAAAATAAATAAATAAAAATAAAAATAAAACAATAAAAGGGCTAGAGATGTAGCTGAGGGGTAGAATACTTGTCTAGCATGTTCAGCATGTTCAAGACTCTGGGTTCAACCCCAGTACTGGAAAAAAAATTGATCAAACCTAAATATAGGAGCTAAAACTACAAACCTCTCAGAAGGAGCCCAGTGTGATGGTGCATAACCTGTAATTCCAGCTATTCAGAAGGCTGGCGAAGGAGGTTCACAAGTTCAAGGCTTGGCAAGACCCTGTCTCAAATTAAAAGGGCTGGAGATGTAGCTCAGTGGTAAGGCATCCTTGGATTCAGTTCCCTGAACCACCAAAAAGAATTTCTTAGGTGTAAATCTGCATAATATTGAATTAGCCTATGGTTTCTTAGATATGACATCAAAAGCACAAACAATTAAAGGAAAACAAAATGGACTCATCAAAATTAAGTATTTTTGTGTATCAAAGATGCTATCCAAAAAGTGGAAAGACAGCTGGTACACTCGCACATGCCCTGTTAATTCCAGAGGCACGGGAGTCTGGGGCAGGAAAATCACAAGTTGAAAGTCAGCATCAGCAACTTAGCCAGGTCATAACCAATTTAGGAAACTCTGTCTCAAGATTAAAAAAAAAAAGAACTGGGGATGTGACTCAGTGGTTAAAGTACCCCTGAGGTTCAATTCCTGATACTTAAAAGTGGAAAGATGAAAGTCACAGAATGAGAAAAATACAGCAAATTTTACATAAGAATCTAGTATCCAAAATACATTAAATATAATACTCTCCTAGAATCCAAAATAAATAAAGAATCAAGTTTGAGGCAAAGCAATGAATAGACATTTTTCCAAAGATATACAAAGGCTCAATAAGCACATAAAGAGATGCTAAACATCATTACACATTCCCTAATGCCAGTCTGAGGCTACAGCTCAGTGGTAGAGAGCTTGCCTAACATGCACGAGGCCCTGGGTTCAATGTCAGAATAAATAAATAAATAAAACACTAGGGAACTAAAACCAAAATCACAATAAGATACCATTTCATACCCACTATGAGGACTACCTTAAAAAGTAAAATCCAAAACTCAAGTGTTAGTATGAATATGGAAAAACTAAGACCTTCATTTATTGCCAACAGAATATATAATGGAGCAGCTACTGTGGAAGTCTGGTAGTTCCTTACAAAGTTAAACACAGGGGCTGGAGCAGTGGCTCAGTAGTTAAAGCACTTGCCTGGCATGTGCGAGGAGGAATCGGGTTTGAATCCCAGTACCATGTACACAGCGAAGTGTCAGAGCAATGAAGCCACATGGAAAACTAAATAAAATGATTCTCTTTCTTTAAAAACAAAAAAGTTACACACAGAATTACCATATGATCCAGCAACGTTAATCCTAGGTATAAACTCAAAAGAACTGAGCATATTCACCCAAAAACTTGTATACAAATGTTCACAGCCATATTGTTCCTGATAGGAAACAACCCAAATGTCCACCAACTGATGAACATATAAACAAAATGTGATATATTCATAAAAGGTAATATTAATTAGCTGCAAAAAATGAGTGAAGTACTGTTACATGCTACAAGAACAAACCTTGAAAATATCATACTAAGTGAAAGAAGTCAGACACAAAAGACCATACATTATATGATTCTATTTATATGAAATGTCCAGTAAAGGAAAATCCACACACAGTAAGATTAATGGTTGTAAGGGGTAGAAAGGTGACTGAGAATAACTGTGCGCAGATACAGAATTTCTTTTTTAAGGATGGAAAATGTTTTAGAATTAGATAATGGTGATGGTTACAATGTCATGAACATACTAAACACCACTGAACTTTGAATTTTATCATGTTTATTATGTCTCAATTTAAAAACACACAAATCCCCTTTATCATAATTAGCTTTGAATTGGCCGTTAATATTTCAAATTATTCAATTTGATGCATGAATCAAATTTCTGCAAACAATTGTTAGAGTAGATCAAAACGGCTTGCCAGCCAGGCATGGTGATACATGCCTATAATCCCCACTACTTGGGAAGCTGTGAAAGGAAAATTTCAAGTTTGCAGCTAGCCTGGGCACCTAGCAAGACCCTGTCTCCAAAAAATATAAAAAGGGCTGGGGACAGTCTGGAGTGGTAGCACAAACCTGTAATCCCAGCAGCTCAGGAGGCTGAAGCAGGAAGATCGCAAGTTCAAAGCCAGTCTCAGCAACTTACTGAGGTCCTGAAACACCTTACAGAGACCTTGTTGCAAAAGGAAAAATAAAAATGGGATGGGGATGTGGCTCGGTGGTTAAGTGCCACTGAGTTCAATCCAAAGTACCAAAAAAAAAAAAAAAAAAAAAGGCGGGGAGAGGTGGCTCAGTGTTTCCTTGCCATATGTAAGGCCCTTCATTCCATCCCCACTACCACAAAATGGGTGGGTGGGTGAGTGGGCAGGCTTGTCAATCCTCTCTAGGGAAATACTACCCATTATTGACTTTTCACTATATGCTTAAAATTCATTAATATTTTTGCATATTAGATGGATTTAAAATGTTACATTTATACTTAAACACCCACAAAAGAGCTAATTCTATTATCAGCACATTGAAGTTTAAACATACAAACACCCCTTGTTCTCAGAGCTTACAGTCACACAAAACTAATAAGCAGCAGCAACAAGTACATTAAAATATAGTACATTCTGTGAAGTCACCTGTAGAGATTGTAACTGCAATTTTTAGAGAGGGAAGCAGTTTAGAGAGCATTCCTACCTTCCTCAATCACCATTTGGAATAACTGCCCTACAGTAAAATTTGGGCCCCTAGGATGCTTGTAAGTAATAAGCTAATGCTATAAATACCAGCACATTCCTGAAATCACTGCTGGAATTCCAAGTGTTCAGAAGAAAACTTTCAACAATTCCCATCAGCCTAGATTTCATGATCTTACTTTTACCATTTACTATCACCATACCAAATCCTTACTTCATACTTTATAAGGCGTACTTCGAAATGACCCAATTCTTCTCTTTTACATTTTTACACTATTTGCTGAATATACTTTAACTTTTCTTACATCAAAATTGAAGCTGCTGGGGCTGGAGTGGTTGCTCAGCGGTTACAGCACTTGCCTGGCATATGCAAGTACATTATTTCAAACCCCAGCACCACGTACACAACTAAGTCTAGGAGCAATGAAAGGCACATGAGGAACTAAATAATACTGATTCTTTCTCTCACTCTCTCACTGTCCCTCTCTCAGAAAGAAAGAAAGAAAGAAAGAAAGAAAGAAAGAAAGAAAGAAAGAAAGAACGGACGGACGAACGAACCTGCCACGTAAGTCATACTCTAAGAGGCACTCATTCCACAAGAGGCCAATGTGACTGGCACTTCCACAGAGTGGTACAAGGTAATCCCTCTGATAAACGTTTCAGATCTAGTTCTGGTCCTCTCCTTAATTCTTAAAATTAAATTACTACTTTAAAGAACATGCCCTCAAAAATGTGTATTTTAATACAACATATAAATTGAGCAGCTAAAACCAAAACCTTTGTTCTGTTTTGGAAAACACTACCCAGTAGCTAAGCAAAACTAAACCTCTTATGGCTTCATGAGTTCTATGAAACACACAGCCATTTGTTATATAATTTGTTGCCAATATTACTTATTTTATTTATATATTTGTAACCAAGTAATTATAATTCATTACAACTAAGACAATTACCATAAAGAATATTCTTAAACGATTGCTAGAGTAAATCTTATTCTGTTTCCATAGCATAATAATTGTTCAATATTTACTGAGCATCCAGAGGGTTGTTGACTAGGTACTTTGGGAGATATAGAAAAGTATGGGAGCAGGGGGGATTTCCTATTGTACAAAGAAAACTCACACAAACTATATATGTATATATATATATATATATATATATATATACACACACACACACACACATATACACACACACATATACACACACACATGCACACACACAGTTTATACATACAGTACTAACCACAGCTTATTAACAAAATTATCAACTTAATAAATGGTGATGTTAGATTGACAAGACCATGAGAATTATTCAAGTATGTTTTTCTGAGTTTACTTTAAATGTGAATATTAATGAAAACAATGAGGCTGTTTCTTTCCCCCAGTGCTTGCTTAGCATGCCTGAGGCCCTGGGATTCAATCCCTGCACCATTAAGAAAAAAAAAAGAAAAGAAAAGAAAGAAGAAAAGGAAGAAAGCAAGAAAGGAAGAAAAAAAGCAAAATAAATGAGTTTTAAAAGAAAAAGAGTGGAGATGGGAATACAGGTCAGTGGTAGAGCACTTGCCTGGCATGTGCAAGGCCCTGGG
Organism: Aplodontia rufa; assembly: GCA_004027875.1. Taxonomy (NCBI): domain Eukaryota; kingdom Metazoa; phylum Chordata; class Mammalia; order Rodentia; family Aplodontiidae; genus Aplodontia; species Aplodontia rufa. The sequence goes on along the minus strand of PVKS010006569.1, from coordinate 32,055 downwards.
TTTGATCCCTCAGTGTCCCTAAAATAAAGAAAAAAAATTACAGGAGGTATCTGTTTTAACAAAGGGACAGGGAAGACATTTTATGTTTGTAATGGTGTGTACAAAGGCAAACAGTTCAGATGTGGTGGCACATGCCTGTGATTCCAGGGACTCAGGAGGCCAAAACAAGATCACAAGTTCAAGGTCAGCCTCAGGAAGTTAGCAAGATCCTGTCTAAAAATAAAAAACAAAAAGGGCTGGGGATATAGTTCAGGGGTAGAACGATCCTGGATTCAATCCCCAGTATCCATCCCTCCAAAGAAACCCCCAAATGAAACAAAGGTAAATACTGACAGACTTTATTAAGATCTTTGGGGAAACAAATTTTAGCTGTCATTGTTACTTTTTTTGCCGCCTCCCCGCCAAGTCACCTTTTCAAGTAACACAGCACATTCTTTCAAATTTATTTTACAGTGTGAAATAATCAAAAGACCATGCCACATCTCTTCCTTTAAAGTCTTCCAGTGGTTGGATCACCATTAACTATCAAATCAAATACAAAATTACTTTTGAGAATTTAAGGATCTCTCAAATCAAATCCCTCCCAGGACCTTTTCCTCCCCTGTAATATATACCCTTCCAGAGGCGTATTTTTTTAAGTCTTAGAACCTTTATATTTTTAAAAGCTGAGAACTGCAAAGACTTTTTAATCTGAGTTTTTCTCTATCACTATTGTTAGAAATTAAAGCCAAAACGTAAAATTAATTCATTTAAAAATAGTAGAATCTATTCTATGTTGACAAAGTTTCATGAAAAATAACTATATTTTCCAAAACAAAATTTTACAAGAGCGGCATTAATTTGCATTTTTGCAACACTTTACTATCTGGCTTAATTGAAAACAGCTGGAATTATTCTTATTTGTTAATACATTCAACCTGTTAGAATATTTCACACACACTGTCTCTGAAAAATTCCACTGTAAACTAGTGAAAACAATGAAAACTGAAAAGGCAGTATTTGCCTTTGTTTTAGTACATGAACACAGTTTTGACCTCACAAACTTACTGAAAGGGTCTGGGGGATTCCCAGGAGTCCCTAGACCACACTTTAGGAATCACTACCAACAAAAGAGCAAAAGCAACACAGTGATGCAGAGATAACCCTCTATGTTTGAAAGTGGAACAATTGGATTAACATAAAAAAATACCTAGACACAGACTTCATACTTTTCACAAAAATTAACTCAAAAGGAATCACAGAAACATGAAAAACAATACAATAAAGCTCCTAGAAAATAACATAGAAGAGAATCTAGATTTTTCTAAATTTTTTTTAGAAGTCTAGAGATGTAGCTCTGTGGTAAAGAGCCCCTGGGTTCAATCCTCAGTACTGAAAAAAAAATGAAGTAGAAGAAAAGTACACATATAAAACAGTTGCTTCAGATCTTTCCACCTCATCATCAAAGAAATGATGTAAATTAAAACAATGAGCTACCATACCCCTGTAAGAATGGTCAAACTGTAGAACAGTAAGAATGTTAAAATACTGGTAAGGACAAACTACAAAAACTCTAAATCATTACTGACGGGAAAGCAAAAGGATGCTGCTCCTTTGGAAGACAGTTTTGGCAGTTTCTCACAAAATTAAACATTCTTACCATAAGACACACAAATGCTGATAGCAGCTTAATTCATAATTATCAAAATTTGGGAGTAACCAAGCCATCCTTCAATAAGTAAATGGACAAAAAACAAAAACAAAAACAGGGGTTGGGGATTTAGCTCAGTGGCAGAGCGCTTGCCTAGCAAGTGCAAGGCCCTAAGTTCAGTCCTCAGCTCTGGGGGGAAAAAAAACAGAACTGTTATACATCTGGAAAATGGAATAGTATTCAGTGCTAAAAAGAAATGAACTACTCAAGCCACGAAAAGACATGGAGGAATCTTAAATGCATATTACTAAATAAAACAAATCAATCTGAAAAGACAATATATGTTTCCAACCATATGGCATTCTGGAAGAGGCAAGATCATGAAGACAAAATATAAATATATATATATATATATATATATATATATATATATATCAATGGTTGGAAGGAATCTGGCTTGGGAGGAAGGGATAAACAAGAGAAACAGTATATTTAGGGCAGTTAAACTACTATGTAAAATACTAAAATGGTGGCTATATGCCACACCTTTTTCTAATACCAAGAGTGAATACTAGTTGTAAATTATGGAGCTGAGTGTAATGATATGTCAATACAGGTTCATCAATTATAATAAATGTACCACTTTAGTGAGGGATTCTAATAATGGGTGAGGTTATTTATGTGGAAGTACAGGAAATAAGGGAAGGAAGCAGCTCAATTTTGCTGTGAACCCAAAATGGCTCAAAAACAATATTCATTTTCTGGAATAGAAAATTATTATGTGAACTGGGTGTGGTGGCACATGTCTGTAATCCTGGCAACTGGGGAGTCTAAGACAGGAGGACTGTGAGTTCAAAACCAGCCTCAGCAACTTAGGGAGGGCATAGGCAACTTAGCAAGACCCCATCTCAAAGTAAAATATAAAATGGACTGGGGATGCAGCTCAGTGGTTAAGTCTCTGGGTTCAATACTTGGTACCAAAAAAAATACATATTATGTAAAAAATCACACAGAGATGATAGCACAGACTTCAAGCGCTAGACTGCATAGGTTCAAATCACAGTTCACTTATTCCTGGCTATGTGACCTTGTGGGGAAGACAGAGGCTCTCTTACAAAGCTATTAAATAGAATGAACTAATTATCAAATACAGAGTGTTCTGTAAGGTATCCTACACACATTAAGCACAAATAAATAACTTAAAAATAAAATCAATCTAGGTATAAGCACAAAGAACATGACCATTGCTAACTATATACTATCCCAACTTGAGAAATCCTTAATACTTCAATAATCTGACAAATCACAACTGAACATATTTTAATACAAAAGTTTACATTAATCAAGATTTCTTTTTAAATAGATCACTAGTCTTAACTAACCAAAATAATTCTCTATGTAAAGAATATAAACAATGAACATATGAAATTCTAAAAGGTCAAATCCAAAATTTTTATTTTTCTAGAAGATGTATAAAGCAATTCAACTGGGAACACAATGAAACAGAACACAAAGTAACGGAAATGCCACTTAGCCACCAAAAGAACAGGAAAAGCAAATATTGGTCTTTTATTCTGTAAGTACCAGGTCTTGTTACGACTCTAACCTTGTGCCAAGAAACCTTTAAATGTACTTTTCTTACTTTTCCTTTAAGAAGGAAAATAGTCAAATTAAGCACTTTGGAACTGAAGAAAATAAACAGAGGTAACTTTCTACACATTACAGTGAACTTCTATATTAAATATTGTAAGTGATGATCAGGGTCAAACTAAATTTTGTTTAAAGTGATTCTGATCAATTAAATTATTTAAACTAGTGTATTTTTAAAATATTAAAGTATATGTTTCATACAAATGCTTCACAAACACTACAAAAGAAAACAGACAAGTCACTATGAAGTGTTTCATTTCTCACCTGCCACTGTAACTTTAAATTCAAAGACACTTTAAAAAATTATCCAATCCTTGTCCAGAGCAGAGGCTGTAATCCTAGCAACTCGGGAGGCTGACGCAGGAGAATCTCAAATTCAAAGCCAGCCTCCACAACTCAGCAAGGCCCTAAACAACTTAGTGAGACCCTGTATCAAAATAAAAAGAAATAAAAAGGGCTGGGGGTGTGGCTCAGTGGTTAAACAACTCTAGGTTCAATCCCTAGTACCAAAAACATATATAGAACTGGAGCGGTGGCTCGGCGGTTACGGCGCTTGCCCTGCGTACACCCACGTACACAACTAAGTATCAGAGCAATGAAAGCCATGGGAAAAACTCAAAAATTGATTCTGTCTCTCTCACTGTCCTTCTCTCTTAAAAAAAAATAAAAAGTAAACAATACACACACACACACACACATTTATATATCTCCAGTTCTGGTGTGGTGGCAGATGCCTATAATCCCAGCTACTACAGAGGCGGAGACAGGACTGCAAGTTCAAGGCTAACTCCCAGCAATTTAGCAAAACCCTATCTCAAAACAAAAAAGACTGAGGATGCAGCTCAGTGGTACAATGCCTGCCTAGCATGCACAAAGCTGTGAGTTCAGTCACCAGTACAGAGAAGAAAAAAGAAATCCAGATATATAAAATACATAGTAAACACAAAAAACAGATGCTCAAAGTCCAATATTAAGCATTTCTTAAAGTAGGCCCACTAGTTAAGTATAATCACTCTACAAAAATATTTTCAAATGTGTTCACTGATTATAAACAGGACAGGTACAAAAATGGGTGAACATCAGTTCTCTCAGAATACATACTTCAGTTGACCCTTTCTATGGGTTCTAATCCTCGAATTCAACCAATCTCAGATCAAAACATTTGGAGGGAGAAATTGCATATATACTTTACTTGTACAGACTTTGTCATTATTCTTTAAACATACAACATAACTATACAGCATTTACATTGTATTAGATATAAGTAATGTTGAGATGATTTGAAGTGTATGGAAGAATGTATACAGGTCATATACAAATACTATGCCACTTTATATAAGGAACTTGAGCATCCACAAATTTTATCATCTGTAGGGGAGAACTTGTGCCAGGAAAACTGAAGTTCTACAAATATAAGGGCTTTTCCTCTACTTTAATTGTGAGTAGTCATAGGAGACCTGAAATTATGTAGAAATTATACTTATTTTTATACATATGTTTCAAGTTTAACAATTTTTTTCACATTAGGATCATTAGAGTTAACTTTTATCCACTAATACCTATAAGCAAAGAAAAAAGATCTTTCGTCATGAAATATACAATGTAATAAGAATTAAGTGATAATCCATAGATCATAATAATCACTTCCTAATACAGAAAAATCTTAAGAGAAGCACACAGAAACCACCTTCATATTCTATGGTTTACAGGAAAAATAACAATCCTAAGTCCTAACAAAGCATGTTATGTTTTTGCTAAATGCTGTCATTTAGAAAAAAAAAAATGTCTTCAATTGGTTCAAATAAGTAGACATTAGTTGTTAGGGATATTAAAAAGTACAAGAGAACTGCCAAGCACATGATGAAAGCACATAATCTCAGTGACTCTGGGTAAGTGAAGCAGGAGTATCACAAGTTTAAGGCCAGCCTTGGTAACTTAGTTTGACCCTGTCTCAAAATATTAAAAAATAAATAAATAAAAAGGGTTGGTGATAGCTTAGCAGTGAAGAGTCCAAGATTAATTCCCAGACCAAAACAAACTGAAGTAGAAGAGAACTAAGTTTTCTTTATTTAAAATATATATATATACACATGTGTGTATTTTAGAGAAATAAATAATTTGCAATGATATATCTGTATTAAAGCCTAAATTGCATGATGTTATACTAAGAATTTTCAATTTTCTCAAAGTATGTTCAAGTGTGGGGGCAGGAGGTGTTTAGTAAACCACTAGTTAGTTGCCACTCCAAACTTATTAGTGAGAACTGGCTCTTCAAGGATATTTTAAACACCAATAAAGTCAAAATAATATCATTGAAAAGAAAAGGAGGCACCTTATTTTGGCAGTTTTTTCTATTTTTTAAATAAACATTACCAGGTATACTCAAGCTCTAAAACTATGGGAACTTGTAAACATAGCGAAAGAGAAAAAGAACTACAGACATCAGATTATCCTCAAAACCTAATCCAAGTCAGCATCTGTAGTAGCAGTCCTTACAAGAAAAAAAGGCCAGTAACATTTATGAAACCACAAGCAAACAACACTTATAATCTTAATCAACCGATTTTCTACCCCCTTCTAACATCATATCAAAAGTATCACTGCCCCATTTGAAATAAGACACAACCTTTATAAAAACTTTTAAAAGGCATATCTATTGGTATAACTTGTTTTGAATGAGGGGAAAACAGTTCACATAGTCAAGTAGTTTCTTTTTCCTATTATACACACACACACACACCGCTAGCAAAATTAAGTGTTATGGCATACTAAAATTTGGTGGAGCAAACAAAGTAGTCTTTTGAAGAAATATAAGAAGTAGACATGTGTACTCCAAATATTAATTAAAAGAAAAACACCATGGCTTCACAAATTAATTAAAAGATATTCATTCATGGAATTTTAAAGAATTTGCTTATAAAATTGTCACCATTTAAATACATTCTCTGAGCAGGCAGCAAGTAATAGATAAAAGTAGCCTTCATGGGTATCACAGAGAATCAAACAGTAATTATTTTTACAAAGTTTTTCCACAAATCACAATGAATAATGGTTTTGTTTGTAGCAATTACTTGTTCTAACAGCACTTCATGAGCAAAATGTTTTGAAGAATTCACAATTTGTGAAAAAAAGAAATCTGTTGAAATACACATCTTACAAGCCAAAGTCCAAATGAAAAATCAAAACAGGACTCCTGACAGTGAATTCCCTTTCAGAAAATGCTCACACATGCTTCACATGGAAAGTAACTTTCATTTATGATGAAAATCATTCAGTCTAATGTACCTGGAATCATTTTAAATGGTAACTTACTATTTGTGACTATTTCCCTATTCTTCCCTGAAAAGTTTCAGGTCAAAGCTCCATGGACTTAAAGGTTGAGTGATCCACTGAGCTTTGTACCCTAAGGAAAAGGAGCTTAAAGAAAGAGGTGGCTTACAGGTGGCTTCTAGGTTTGAAAAAAAAAATTGGGAGGAGTTAGTCCTATTAATTGTACCTAAGTTAGTGAATGAAGTAATAGTACACAATGTTAGAAAAGTTTGTTGCCCAAAAGATAGAGCATGAATTCAAACGTATTCAAAATGAAGCACCATCAAACATCCTTTTAGCCAATATTTTTAACCAAATGCTTGTGATTAGTAGATAATTTTATTAATTTTAAATAACAAAAGTCTTCGTTTCACATTTAAGCTTTTAAATTCAAACCATCAGTGTTAACAGTTTCAGGAACTGACACCAATATCAGCAAAGCTTTTTCCATATTCTCATTTGATATTTTTAAAAAATGTGGGGGACTGACACACTCACAACTCACTAGTCAAAAGTATGGACAATACAATGATTGAATTCCACCAGAGGCAACTAAAAATACCAACTTTTCACAAAGCTTTCCCTACACCAAAGTGAATGCCTTTACTTTTACTCCTCACGAAGAAGGTAAAATGGTATGAAAGTCAGGTAACTGGGTACTGAAGCTGTTAAAAAATGAGTCGAAGGAACCTAACTGAAAAGCTACAGAGGCAAAGAAAGGTAACCCAAAGGCGGAGGAGGAAAGGTGGAAGAGAACACCGGGAAAGGTGAAGAAACGAAGTGGGAACTACTTCAAGGACTGCGGTCCGCGGAATCCCCGAGAAAGGCTGATGCGGAGACAATGGGGCAGCAAGTCCCGGAACCAGCGTGGAGACGCTCGGGCGAGGGCGACGAGGCGGCACGGGACGGGAGGGAGGCAAGGGAGAGAGGCTGCGGGAGACGGGAGCGGGAACGGGAGCAGCAGCGGGTGAGCTGCGAGGCGGGAGGCGAGTGGGTCGGGTGCGGAGGGGGCGCGAGGCTTCGTCGGGCGGGGAAGCGAGGGTCCCTCCGGAGCCGGGAGGGGAGTGGCTTGCCGGATTTTTTTTTAGACCGGGGACGGACGGAGGAAACCCAGGCCGTGAAGGCAGGTGTGCTGGAAGCTAAAGGAACACAGCTAGACGAGCATAGGACCCGCCGTGCCAGACAAGACGAAAGGAGGAAGAGGCAGCCGGAGAAGGAAAAAAAATCAAAGAGATGGAGAGAAGGACGCGGGCTACGCGGGCGTGGAAGGGGTCCGAGGTGGGCTTCACTCACAGTCCAGGTGCTTTTTCTTGGGGCCCATGATCTCGTGGGTCGTGGCCTTGCATACAGTCTTGGACACCGCGGAGCCGGTGACACTGTGCTGGGCGGCGGTGATTCTGTCCGTCAGGCTCTGGCCAGACATCTCTGCGGCTTCTCCGCCACCCCTTCGGGTCGGCAGCCGGCGGGGACCGGGACCCCCAAGTGCCGGAGGACCCCCACCCCCCACCGCACCCCCTACCCCCACCGGCTCCTAGCCCGCCTGCCGGCCTGGGGCGGGGCTCAGGGCCGCGCGCTACCACTCAGCCTGCAGCGAAACGGCTCGTGTCCCCCGCGGGGTCCGACACGACGTCGAGCAGTCCCTCGCCCCCGCCTTAGCTCTGCCCACCCCTTCCCTGGTCAGCTGGAGCCGGGCTGGAAAAGAGGGACAGGCAGCTGCAGGAAAATGGCGGCGCCAGGCTCCTCCTCGGAGCTTTCCGGGCTGCCCCAGGTCACGTGACTCGGGCACCGCCCCTCCTCCCTTCTCCCGCCCCTTTTCCCGTCCCTTTCCTCCTCCACGCCAGCCCTCCCTCGCTCCGCGAGGGAAGAGCGGGGCGGCGCCCGCGCGTTACGTGATGGAACCCGCCCGGCGGGCGCAACAGGAGACCCGCCCGGGGGGAGTGCGCCGCCCGCCGCGTCACGTGGCCCTCCCTGCCAACAGGTCGCCTAAGGCAGGCCCGGGGCGGGGGTCACAGAGGGGGCGGGGCGGGGGAGGGGCGGCGAGGCCGGCGCGCTGGGCGGGGGGGGCTTGAGCCTGCGTTGAAACCCACGGCTTGACAAAGAGGCGGTGCAGCTGCTCGCACAGCTTCTCCTGAGGAGGAGGAGGTTGTCAGGGTTCCGACTCCCGGGGCTTTCCTACTGGAAGCAAGAATGTGTGTGGCGACGCCCCCAAAAGCCATCCTCGTGGCTTAAAGGAAAAGGTTCCAGCCTATCTTCAAAACCTGCCAGCAGGCCTTTCTCTGCGGTGGAGCACTTGAAGCTGTCTTGTTTACCCCAGAAATGTTTTTCTCTCCCTTGTTCCTTGAGCTGCTTTAATATGTCACTTGGTTTTGTTTATCTCTACTCTGAAAACTCAACACGTTGTTGCGAGTCTAATTTTAGACACTAACCAGCCAGTATTCGTTCTCCAGGGTGTCAAATAGGACAGGAAACGCATAGCTTTGCTGGAATTCGAAAAGGGAAGTAGTAGGATGATGTCAACAGCGATTAGCTTGACCCTACAAGGCAGAGGGCTGTGGTGATTAAAGGTCCAGACCATAGAAGGAAGTGAGAGGGGTAGTAAATGGAGAAGTTCAATTCAAAGAGTCAGACATCAGTACCTACCGTCTCTCCTGGTTTATTATTTCTTTCCGTGGACCTATTTTCGCATTGGGTGAGCCAGATTTCCATGGAAAGATATTGACACTCCCTTATGGACATTTTAGAGGAGCTGTTATATCCTGAGAATTTCTACCATGAGACCCAGAAGATCTATCAACAAAGCCTTTTAAAATGCTATTAGTGTCCTACATTTAACTCACAGTTAGGGATAAATTTTAAAATCTCTGTGAATGTTAAGTTACCATCACAGCCATATGTAATCTTGCTAGTTTCAAATGAAATGCTAACATACTCAGAAAATCTGTGTACACCATCTGCCAAACAAATCCAAAATACTGAGCTTCAATCTGGTGACTCTCAAGAGATGCAAAGTAATAGATATATAAGATCTTATGTATCATGTCAAGAATTGTGTGGTCTCCTCCCATTGCCTTTCTCTCACTCCTCCACTCACACCCTGCTTTTTTGTTTTTTTGTTTTTGGGGGGTTTTTTTTGTCCACTATGGCTGGTGAAATTATGCAGCATCAAGCTTTCGCAAGGAACTTACAGTTCTTAAACCAACAGGTTTCATCCTTGTCAAACCAACCTCAAATTTCACAAAACTGTAATGACTTCCTTCAGTGAATTTGTAGTCCATCTGTGGTTTGGTGTCCAGTTTGCTGCCCCATGTTCATCAGGCAGTGCAATTACCCAGTTCTCAAGAATTGTCAACCATTACTGCTACTCTACTATGGGTTTCATTGTTTAAGTTACTGGTTAGCGTGAGCTTCTGCCTTGATAAACCCCAGTAGAGGGGATCTGTCAACTGGGAAATATTTTATAATTAGGGACAATGTAAAAGTTATTCCTAAGCACCCAGAAGAAAACACATTTTTATGCACTCCTGTGAAAGATATTCTAGGAAAGTATTTCAAGTGATCTTTATGCAAATAATTGTGAACGTATTTTCTTATTAAATTTTGCTAGAACTATCTGTCATTTTTTCAAGGATGCATTTTAGAATTGCCTCATATAAACATTTAGCTATTATTGCAGAAGTTTCTGTACAATTGTGAACTGAAAAATATGGATTAATTTAGAAAATGGGAATTTGTTCTGAGGATATGAATTACCAGTCTACATTATGTTATATGCACGTTTCCCCTGTGTTCCAGTTTTCTTGGTCTGTTCAAGAAATAGCTCTACCTGAATCCCACAGATTCTTTGAACTATGGCCAAAACTTCTCTTGTCCTCACCCACCATTCTTGCATCTTTAAACTGTAAGGATCCTATCTTTTGTTTCCTGTTTCTATTAATGACCTTGCCACCTGTGGAGAAACCCAAGAGGGAAAACTGATTCATTCTGAGCTTCTCTCTCTTACTTCCCTCATCTAGCCAAATCTACTAAAATCTCTCAGATTCTTCTGTCACTACTTCTATTGTCTTGGTTTTAGCGTTTATGATCTTTTTCTTACCTAGACCATTCTAGTAACTTCTCAGCTGATTTCTCTGTCCCTCACAGCTCAACCATCCAATCTGGATATTTCTCAACTTAAAATGGGATTATCTTTTCTTTGCACTAAACTCTTTTAATAACTCTAAATGATTTGAATGTGTCTCTAAAATATGAACTCCCAATTAATGTGTTGAAAACTTAATCCTCAGTGCAACAGTGTTGGGAGGTAGGACCCAGTGAATTGTTTAGGTAGGAAGACTCCACCCTTAAATATGAATTAATGCCAATTATGAAAGAGCTTGAGGCTTCAAGTTCCATCTCTTGCTATCTCTCACAATCTCTTTGACTTCTTCTCTAGAATAACAAACAGCAAGAAGACTCTTGCCAGATTCCAGATCATTGATCTTGGACTTCCCAGCTTCCATAAACGTGAGCTAATAAATTTATGTTTATTATAAATGACCTAGCTTGTGGCATTCTGTCATAGCAGAAAAAAGACTAAGACAAGCTACGCTTTTACTACCCTAGAGGATAAAATTCAGAACTTCACCTGGGATTGAAGTCTTTTCGTGATCTAATTCTTACCTAACTTACTTGTTTAACCTTAGCTCTTCCTGTCCCCTTGTGTGCACTCCTGCCAATACCATATTGTCATCAGGTAAGATACAAGGAGGTCCCCAGAAGGGAAAAGGGGACCTCAACTCTGTCTTTGGACTAACATCATAGAAAGGAATTTTACCATACCTCAAAAGTGATATAAAATTAGATTCCTCTTTCCTTCCCTATTTGTTTCCTTTCTACCTATTCTTATTTCTTTTCTTCTACATCAATACTATGTACCATACCTGAAAGAATAATGCTCTTTCACACCCCAATATGTAGGCAGTAGTCTCCTTTGGTTATACATATATTTTTTAATCTTTCCATGATTGATGTATTGCACTAAGCAGGATTGGAGATCTTCATTCTACTGCTGTGGCTAATGTATAGCAGACAAACAGTAGAATGATGGTTGAATGAATTAATGAAAATGCTTAAATCACCCATTTGGATTCATCACTCCCAAATCTTTCATTTGATACAATCTGCCCACTTTTTCACAAATATAGCATGTCCATCCCATAATTAATCTGTCTGGAACATCGTCCTTTCTTAGTGCTTTGCTGATAATTCACTCTTTCAAAAAATATGCATTGAGGGGGCTGGAGGGCACAGTGGTTATAGCATTTGCCAGGCATGAGTGAGGATGCAGGTTTGAATCCCAGCACCATGTACACAATGAAGCGTTGGTGCAATAAAGCCACGTGAAAAACTAAATAAAAATTGATTTTTCTCTTCCTCTCTCTCTCTCTCCCTCACTCTAAAAAAAATTTAAAAATTAAAAAAAATGCATTGAACACCTACTATATGTCAGACACCATTCTTGGTGCTGAATACTGTTCTAACAGTGAACCCATTAGTCCTTTGGCAACCAATAATTTCTCTACTTTGATTACCAACTCAGAGGCCTATTTATTTTGCAAATGAATAATATAAAACAAAAGGAACTAACTTGAATAGCATGTAATTTCCTACACTCTCCCAACTGAAAAAGTTATGTTGTAGAGAGACATAGGGGAAGTAGCAACTGCTTTTTCAATGCCTTCTATGTGCTATGTAATTTTTCCATTTAATTCTCATTACAAAACTGCAGAAAAGTGTGGTGCCTATCTAATACAGGGAAACACAATGCTTAGGAGTTAAGTAACTTCCCCAAAGCCCTCATATTCTAAGTAACAGAAGCAAGATTTAAGAACTCATTCTGTTACTTTATCCAGACTCTTTTGTCAGTTCTTAAAGCTACTGAAATATATAGATTAAGGTCATTCCACAAATAGTTCTAAATTTTTCTATTGTTATAAATTTTTAAATCTTTTAGTAGTAGCAGAGAACATAAGCAGGAAGAAAAAAGTATGCTGAGGAACCTTGACAATGTCTGTGACTTAAAAGTAGGAAAGTGAGGGAGAACAATAACGAAGAGAAACTTTACCTGAATATTTACACTTACTATTTCATTCAAACCCATGTCCGGATCCAAAAACAGTCTATTAGTTCCCTGTTGTCACTGTTAGAAATGCCAGTTATCATATGCAGGTTATATTCTTTTAACATTCTGTTAATGACATTGATATGAACACCTGGCAACCCCTTCTTCCTCGGCTTTCAGTGTATACACTTCCTGGTGTAGCCAAACCAGTAAAAGATTACCTTATGTATCTTACAGAAAAGTAAGAGTTTTTCTTTGTAGGTGAGTTCTGTTGTTTGAACCCAAGCAAGTACATCACTTCCAATGTAGGAAACTTATTCTAGCTCTCAGCATACATAGTTGTGATAATAATAACAACATGTAACTTTATTCATTTCTTACTCTATGCCAAGCATGTAACATGAAATATATCTTTAACCCTAAAACAGTTTCATGAAATTAGTGTCAGAAACAGCTTGTAGCTACCAAGCTGTTTCCTTTTCCTCAAGAACACAGTTGGACTGTGTTTCCCAGCCCCATTATGATTGGTTGGGTTCAGATAACGGATTTCTATCCAAGAGAACGTGAATAGAAATGAAGAAAGCCATTTAAGGATTGGCCCAGAAAACCTTGAAACCTCCTGCATGCTCTAAATCTCTTTGTCTTCCTAACTCCCACCTGAATAAAAACATCAAAGAATTTAGTAGAAGTTGAAACCACAAAATGGAAGAAACCTGGGGTCACAAATTAATCTTTGGAGGAATGTTGCTAAAGAGAACTGCATGGCTAGTGGCACCTATAGTTGATTTTATTTGCTTTATTATGCCTCTAAAATGTTGATGCTGTTTGTTATGGTATTAGCTGCCTGATACACTTCTTTTCTCTTCATTTTACTGATTTAGAAATTGAGGCTTCAGAAAAATTGAAAACATGCTTAAGTTTTCTCAGCTATTAGATTGAAGAACTAGGAATTGATCTCAGATATGTCTGACTTTAGAGCCTGGGCTCTCACTGCTTGAGTTCTTTATAAAGCTATTTAATGTACTTCTAAAATTTTTATAAAAGTTCCATTTAGCCTTTAATACATGCTTCATCTAGCATGGCTTCAAAAACAACAATCAGGGCAACCTCTAGCTTCTCTCACATGTGTAAGTCTCTCTTACTGTCTTTAACTCTTCCCACACTTTCCTTTCAGGTATATTAATTTTACAATTTCATTATAACTTAAAATTTATTTGGATTTTTATGGCTGTTCGGAGATGAGGTGTAAACTGGTTATTAAATACAATCCTTCCCTTAACAGGGAGGATTAACTAAACCTTGACCCCAAATCATCTTCATAAACTCTCTAATTGTGAGTCAAAATAAAAATAGGATTCTTGAGGTAATAAGTGTTATGGTTTTAATATGAAGTGTCTCTCCAAAGATCCTGTGTTTCTGGAAGAATATTTAGAGGCAAAATGTTTGGATTATGTGACCTAATCAGGTGACCTAATCAGTCTTGCCTAGTTTGAATTACTGAATTGTAACTGTGGCAGATAGGTAGGGTATAGCTAGAGGAGGTGCATCCCTGGGACCTTGCCCTAGAAGGGTGTATCTTCCCTAAGGGGACCTCCCAACTGCGTCCTGACTCTGCCAGGAGTTGAGCAGGTTTCTTCCAATGAGCCCTTCTCCCAAGATGTGCTACCTCACTTAGGCCCAGAGTAATGGATCAACCATCAGCAATGGACTGAGACCTCTGAAACCATGAACCCCAAATAAACTTTTTCTTCTCTAAATGGTTCTTATCAAGATATTTTGAACAAAGTGACAAAAAAATGCTAACTAAAACAATAAGATATCTAGGGTCCATTTTTCTCTGTAACCTCAGAGACTGAATCAAGTAAAAATGAACTAGAGCGTGCAACATTGAACTAAAATGAGATCAGATTAAATTATGACCAACAGGTATAAGTAAAATGAAGGAGATTTATAAATTCATTTGAGACTTTGGGAGAAGCACTATATATAGAGTCAGACATACTTAGTTTTTAACTCTTGTTTAAAACTCCAGGAAAATTATTCAGTTTCCTCATACATAAAACAGGGACAATAGTACATATCTTACAGATTTATTGTCAAGAATAAAATACTGTACACAAAAACTAGTATAATGTTTGGCACACTAAGATTAGTCAGCAAAAATTTACTCATTTGGTATAAATAAAGCACATTTTCAGGATACTGAGGTAAATTAGACAAAATATTAACAAATTTTATTAATTATTATGATAGAGGTATTGCACACAGCATATGTTAATTCTAAAATTAACAGATCTCTGCAGGGATGGATCAATGAAGCTTTGCCAGGGGTATAGACAATTAAGCTGAGTCTT
The DNA here is from genome assembly GCA_004027875.1 of Aplodontia rufa. NCBI lineage: Eukaryota > Metazoa > Chordata > Mammalia > Rodentia > Aplodontiidae > Aplodontia > Aplodontia rufa. The sequence goes on along the minus strand of PVKS010006569.1, from coordinate 17,012 downwards.
AAAGGATAATCAGAAGTTATGAGGAAATCAAGAAGTTATTCCAAGCAGAAGACTCCACACATCCAAAAGAGTAAGCCATTTTACTACTGAAGATAGTGGTATGTGGCTGAAGCATGGTATATGTGGGACTCTTACTCATTCACTCAGCAAGTACTGAATGAAATTATTGAACCCCTGTATATACTGTATAGTGGCTTATGTCCTGAAAGCATATCAGTGAACAAAATAGGAGTCTTCTACCACCATGGTGTTTATTTTCAAGTAAAGCATAAAGCAAATAAGAAATAAATATAAACAGTGTAGAACACTTTGAAGAAAAATTAAGCATGGTAAAAAGGCAAAAGAGTCAAGAATGAGAGGGGAGCTGGGCACAGTGGTGCATGCCTATAATCCCAGCAATTTGGGATATGAAGCAGGAGGACTGCAAGTTCAAGGCCAGCCTCAGCAAGTTAGCAAGGCCCTGTTTCAAAATAAAAAGTAAAAAAGGACTGGGGATGTAGCTCAGTGGCAAAGCACCCTGGGTTCAATCCCCCAGTACTAAAAAAATCATGAAATGAGAGGCAAGAGGGCTTTAAACTCAGTGGTAAGGGTAAACTTTCTAAGTAAGTGGCATTTGGCTTTAGTGGATGGTGGGAGTCAACAATGCAAATATAAGGGAGAACATAAGGGGGAGAATATAAGGAGGAATGCAAATATAAGAGGGAAGATCATTTCACATGAGGAAAACAAAGAGTACAATGACTCTTACATAGGAATAAGATTAACTTGTTTGCAGAAGAGCAAGAAAGTCAGTGTGTTAGAGTGAACTAGACAGAGGCCTAGGAGTTGACCTCAGAGATGTAGTTAGACCATGAAAGGTTTTATAAGGCATTTTGAGACCTCTAGTGATAAATATCATACGAGAATAGCAAGCAAGCTAATTGCTGCATGAAATAGGCTGTTTCTATCCAAGACCATTGGAACAAGACCCCACTGATTGTCACGTTATTCTTTGTATTGTTATCCTTTTGGCCATTTTATCCCCTTCCTCTAGAATAATGTCCTTGATTGCTAATGGACACCCTTGTCCTTTACTCCTGATATTCCCATAACCCATATATTTGGCAATTACCAGGTATGAGACTAATTCAACAAACCCTGGTAAGGTTGAACAAGCCCTATGCAAATTAAAGAAAAAAAGACACTTGATTCTATAGGGAAGATCCAAATAGATTATGGCACATGTTTTTATTCTCTGATTTTGAAAATCTAGGAATATGGCTCTAAAATGCCTTGCAAACTTCAATAATTTTTGTCTTAGTGTCTGCATTGCAAGTACCAGATATATAATCTTCTGAGTCATATATGCTGCTGCCAACCACTGTTAAAACTATGATTTACAAATGATCATCCAACAAAAAGAACAAGAAGGCCTAATAATGTAGAGGTCAGAATAACTACCATGAAAAACTTTACGTACAATTGTGACATTAAATAGCAATGCAGATATAGATTGATCTTGTCTCAGAAAAATAATAGTATTTCTTCCAGGTTGGGTTGAAGATTGACAGAAAGGAGAGGAAACGAGAAAGGAAGTAAAAGTTAATAATTTACAAAATAGATCAACCATTATTCCATGATGTGCAACATAAACTATTGAAGCTCTATTTTCACACCAACTCGTTTAGTCCCATAGTCTACAAAATAAACCACGGATAGACTGATTTAACTGTTATTGCACAAATTCATAAGTTCTAGCAATTCACTCAGGTTACAAATTTTAATCAGTCCCTGCCTGGGTAACTAACATCCACCATTAAGCTATTCTACTATTAACACCAGCCCCTTTCTAAATCTGATAAGTATCTCTTCCTAACTCCCTCCTTTTAAGACATTTAAAACACAATTACAGTAAGGCTTCCCCCACACAGGAACTTTAATAAATCCAGATTTCTTTGATCCAGAAATTTTTTTTTAATTTTTGTATGGTATATGGAATACAGCAGGCTAAATCATGTCCCTTTGCCTCCTTTTTGAAGGGGAGGGTGTACAGAAGATGGAACCCAGGGGTGCTGAACCACCGAGAAACATCCCCAGCCCTTTTTTGTTTTGAGACAAAGTCTTGCTAAGTTACTCAGGGTCCTGCTAAGTTGCTGAGGCTGGCTTTCAACTTGAGATCTTCCTGCCCCAGCCTTCTTAGTCTCTGGGATTACAGGCATGTGCCTCCACACTAGGTGCCTCCCCACTTTAAAGATGTCCACGGCCACAGAGACAACCCACACATCTGCAGTCATCTGATCTGACAAAGGTGCCAAAAACACACTGGGGAAAAAATAGCCTTTTTAATAAAAGGTGCTGGAGAAACTCGTTATCCATATATAGAAGAATGAAATTACATCTTTTCTTTTACCCTGTACAAAAACCAAAATGGATCATAGACCTCATTAGATCAGAAACTATGCAACTCCTAGAAGAAAATGTAGGATCAATAGTCCTGCATATAAGCACAGGCAACAACTTCTCAATCTGACCCCAAAAGCAGGAAATAATACCAAGAGTTAAATTGGATGGCATCAAATTAAAAAGATTCTGTAAAGCAAAGGAAACAATTTGGAATGTAACAATTTGGAAGAGTACACCCATAGAATGAAAGAAAATCTTTGCTAGCAACTCTTCTGACAGAGGATTTATATCCAGAATATACAAAGAACTCAAAAAAACTGAACACCAAATAACCCAATTAATAAAAGGGCAAATCAATTAAAGAGACATTTCTCAAAAGAAAAAATACAAATAACAAATATATGAAATAATGTTCAACATCTTTAGCAATTAGGGAAGTGCAAATCAAAACTACACTGAGATTTAATCTCATACCAGTCAGAATAGCAGTCATCAAGAACACAAACAATAATAAATGCTGGAAAGGATGTGGAAAAAAAGGAACACTTTTATACTGTTGGGATTATAAATTAGTACAACCACTATAGAAATCAGTATGGAGGTTCCTCCTAAGACTAGGCAAGGAACTATATGACCCGAATATACCACTACTCAGTTTTCATCCTGAAGAATTAAAATCATCATATTATAGTGATACATGAATACTCATATTTATAACAGCACAATTCACAAAAACCAAACCATGAAACAAGCCTAGGTATCTATCACTGGATGAATGGCTAAAGAAAATGTGATATATACATATATATATATATATATATATGTATGTATGCATATATAGAGAGAGAGAAAGAAAAATATAGATATATATCAAGAAAATGTGATATAAATATATCAAGAGAAAGATAGATACACATAACATGCATACATACATAATGGGGTTTTATTCAGCTATAAAGAAAAATTATATCATTTGCAGGAAAAATGGATAGAACTTGATATTATTATGTTTAAGTGAAATAAGCCAAAGTCAGAAGGTCAAGGATTATATATTTTCTCTTATATGTGGAAGCTAGAGAGGAAAAAGGAAAAGAAACATGGTGGAGGATGGGGATCTTATGAAAATCAAAGGGAGATCAGGAGAAGAAAGGGACTAGGGAATAAAAGAAGAGGGAGGAAGCACTAGGGAGTGATATTGGCCAAATTATATTACTAAATTGTGTGCATGCACAAATATGTAACAAAAATCAACTGTAATGCACCAATTAAAAACATGTCCATGAATTAGTCAAGATCATGAACAGAGACCTTACAGAATAGGAGAAAATCATGGTCAGGTATTCCTCTGACAGGAGACTAATATCCAGAATTTACAAAGAACTCAAAAAACTTAATACAAAACTACATTCAACCCAATCAATAAACAAGCACAAAAACTAAACAGAAACTTCTCAACAGAAGAAATACAAAAGGCCAATAAATATATGAAAAAAATGTTCACCATCTCTAGCAATCAGAGAAACTCAAAACTACACTAAAATTTCACCTCGCACCAGTCAGAATGGCAAAGATAAAGAATACAAGCATCAACAAATACTGGAGAGGTTGTGGGGAGAAAGGAACACTTGTACATTATTGATAGGACTGCAGACTAGTACAACCACTCTGGAAAGCAGTATAGAGATTCCTCAAAAAATTAGGGATGCAATCACTGTATTATCCCACTCCTGGTTATGTTTCCAGAAGAATTAAAATCTCCATATGACAGTGACCCAGCTTCATCAATGCTTATAGCAGCACAATTCACAATAGCTAAATTATGGAATCAGCCCAGATGCCCGTCACTCAATAAATGGATCAAAAAACTAAGATTATATAGATATAGGTTATAGATATATAGATACAGATAGGTAGATAATCATATATGATATATATACATATATATATATGTATGTATATATATATATATATAATCATAGTGGAGTTCTACTTAACTGTCAAAAAGAATGAAATCACGGCCTTTGCTGGTAAATAGATGGAAATGAAGAAAATTAAGCTAAGTGAAATTAGCCAAACTCAGAAAGACAAAGGTCAAATGTTTTCTCTCATGTAGACTCTAGAGTAAAACAAAAGATAGGGTGAAAGATAGTCATGTTTATATATTAGACCCATCAAACTTGGAGTAACATACATTATGGGGCAAGTCTAGTTATGTGGATGGGGGATAGAGGACAAAGGGGGACTGAGGAGGGTCAAAGGGGATTATAAATGTTGTATAGTATATTTTATACCCCTAATTTGCTGAATAATACTCATGCAGCATTTAAAACTCAAACAAATTTTTATTTTATTTTAGACAGGGAGGAAGAGAGAGACAGAGAGAGAGAGAAAAAAAGAGAGAATCAATTTTATTTAGTTTTTCATGTGGCCTTTGTTGCTCCAAGACTTCTGTGTACATCATGCTGGAGTTCCAACTCGTGTACTTGTGCATGCCAGGCAAGCACCACAACTGCTGAGCCACCGCCCCAGCCCCTAGAACAAATTTTTAAATTATATATTTGTAAGCAGGGGGAGACCAATGGAGACAAGAGACTGGGGAAAGGGCAGGGGGGATGCTGGTTAAGGAATGGGTCCAAATTAAACTGTTACAACATTTGCCCGTATAAATGTGTAACAACAAACCCCTTAATTATGTAAGACTATAATACATCAATGAACAAATTAAAAAAAAATATGTCCACGGTCTAATCCCCAGAACCCGTGAATTTATCTTACCTGGTAAATAGGATGCTACAGATGTGATTAAGTTAAGAATTGGGGGGCTGGGTGTCCTTTGCGGTGCTCAAGGAGGCAGAGGTGAGGGGTCCTAGCAGCCACAGCTCTGTTCCTCTGAACACCAGTGGTCACACCTGCTCAGGTCTCAGCATTTCTCCAGGACCGATCTGCCCCAGGATGGAGTGGAACACAGCACATTCACCTGTCACCAAACCATCATTCTGGTTCCAAGGCTGCATCTCTTCATTGGACTAGTGAGAGGTTGTCAGTGTTTTGCTCCTGGGCCTGCTTCCAGCTGCATATTTGAATCCTTGCTCTGTAATGGACTATTCTTGGCTGCAGTCCTCACTCTCCATAGTCACTGGGGCCTTGGACAAGTTGTTACTGACTATGTTCATGGAGATGCATCGCAGAAAGCTGCCAAGGCAGGCCTTTTGGCACCCTCAGCTTTAACGTTTGCTGGGCTTTGTTATTTCAACTATCACGATGTGAGCATCTGCAAAATTGTTGTCATGCTGTGGAAGCTCTGACCTTTTTGACTCAGTACCTTAAGAATTGATTGTATGCCTCTTTGCCTCTGCTCTGTCATGCCATTCAGCTCACAATAAGAAGGAAATAACGATAAGTCCATTGGTGGACAAACCTTCTCCTAATCACATTGTTATTTAAAATTTAATTGTTGAGGAAAAGGTTTGAAAGAAAGTATATCCAAAGTGATGAGACCCAGTTCTGGATTCTAGTGAGTTAATGGGTTGTCTCCAAGTTAACAAGACTCACGGTATGTCTAAACTTTACATATGAGCTTTTGCCTTTTAATTTGTCAATCTCTTAAAGAGAGTTCAGCTTTATTTTATCAATACATGATCATACTTTTGCATTTGTCTTGAAATTTCCTTGACAAGGAAAAGACTGTTGATTTATAAATAAAAACTACAAAAAATTAGATGGTGTTTAATTTTTGGAAACTTCCCTGTCTCTTCAGTTGATACCAGCAGCCACTGATGGTTTTATGTCCTAGGGAAACTTTAAAATTAGGAGATGTTGAAATCTCAGATTACAGATTTTTAAATCTGAGTAAGAAAAGATTGGAGAGCTTCTGAATTTAGAGATGCTCCAGTTAGAGTAGGGGTCTTCCTTGTAGGCGTACCAGAATATTACAGATTCCAATTGACTTAATCCTCATATGTATTTTACTTGTCCTAAAATAATCTGTCCACAAATATAAATCTATAAATAATAAATTATTTTCCCACTGTGGGAATTGCTAATGAAAAAATGTATTCCATGAAAATAAATTTTTTAAAAAAATAAAATGTTATATAATTAAAAAAAAGAATTGGGAGATTATCCTGGGTTATGTGATTGAAACTGATGTGGTCATTTGATTTTTATAAAAGGAAGACAGGTAAAGGAAGGGTAAGGCCATGTGATAACAGAAAGAGAGAGAGGAATTTTATGGTCATAAGCCAAGGAAAGTCAGCCATCTCTAGAAGCTAAAAGAGACAAGGAATGAATTGCCCTCTTGAACTTCCAGAAGGGACCAGCTGTGTAGAAACCTTGTTTTTAGCCCTATTAGACTGATTTTAGACTTCTAACTTAAGGTAATTTGTGGAGGATAGAACTCCAAAGTGAGACAACAGAACAAATTTCTGCTGTTAAGTCACTATACTTGTGGGAATTTTGTTACTCCAGAAATAGGAAACTAATATAAAAAGCTTTGGCAGGAATTTGGATTTTATTCTGTATGAGATGAGAACTCATTGGATTTTTTTTAAAAAAACAAGGATGACTTGATCTGAAAAAATTTTAAAGTATTTTCTTGTTGCTGGGTGGAGAAGGGAATGAAATATCAAGGATAAAAGAAGAAAATCAGTTATGAAGGGACTACTGTAGACCAGAAGAGCAGTCAGTGATAGTGACTTGAATTAGAGTAGAAGATATGGAAATCAAAAGAAGCACATATATAGATATATTTTGAATATAATATCAACAGAATTTGCTGGTAGAATGATTAGTTGGGAGTAGAATCTGGAGACAGAGACTCATGTAAAGAGACCATACAAGGATGACTACTAGAAGTTTGGACTGAACAACTGTGTAAATGAAGAATAAAGGCAAATGAACTGGAAAGTAAGATAGCAGCCAGGTCATGAAGACTTCGTTTGCCACATTAAAGAGTACAGACATTGTCTTGAAGGCAACAAGGAAGCACGGAAAGATTATAAGCGCAGAAATAGCATAACCATCTAATGGATCTTCTTGGTAATTTTCATCTTTAAAATTCATTTAATCAATTAAATGATGTACAGAGCCAGAAACTCATTCCATGTCTTTCCTCAGTCCTCTACCTATATGCTTTGGCTTTCAATTTAATTAGATCATCATTATAAGATTAGATGTCAAGAAAGTTTCTGCCCAGCTAAAATTTACATTTTATGGTCTGCATTAGGCCTGATACACAGTAGGCTAATAGATGATTAGAAAACAAAAATCTAATAAAAATAATTGTACTTGTTCATAATACTTATTCCAAAGGCAAGATCAAAAGAAAATTAGCTAATAGATAAAGGTCATTATAATAGTGACATTAGATATGAAGGACATAGATTCTAGAGATAGGATTACATTAATATACCTATTAATGTATAGGACTTAGTAATAAAATGAATAGGGTAACATAACTCAAAATTTCAATCAATTCCTTACTTTCGGACTTGGGTTACCTGAATGTATCATAATGCTATTCACTGAAAAATAAAACCTAGAAGGAGAAGAATTTGGGAAGATGGCAGGGAGTCAATTTATTCATTTTGGACATAACAATTTTTAAGTAAAAAAATATATTGCAGGTTGAGTTTCATAGCAAAATATAAACAGTTCCCTCTGGGAACTCCTGACCACACATGTGCACAACCTCCCCGACTATGGAGTCATGTGCTGCAGTGGTGCAATTGTTAACAATCAATAGTACAGCATTGACACATCATTACCACCCAAAGTTCGTAGTTTACATCAGGAAGAGTTCACTCTTGGTATTGTGGATTCTATAAGTTTTGAAAAATGTATAATGATGTGTACCTATCATTATAGTGTGCAGTATATATTGTTATAGTATGTATATGGTATGGTATATAATATATATAGTATATATCATATTTTTTACTGCCCTAAAATTCCTTTATTCTCTGCCTAATCATCCCTTCCTTTCCCTCACCCTTGACAGTTGCTGGTTTTTACCATCTTCATAGTTTTGACTTTTCCAGAATATTATACCTGTGGAAACATACAGTATGTAACCTTTTTGGATTGGCTTCTTTCTGTTAGTAATATGCATTTAAGATTCCTCCATGTCTTTTCATGACCTCACCGCTCATTTCTTTTTAGTACTGAGTATCACTTTATTGTCTAGAGGTATCACAGTTTGTCCATATATTACTGAAGGACATCTTGGATGCTCCCAGATTTGGACAATTATGGATAAAGCTGCTATAAACACTTGTGAGAATAGACATAGTTTTCAATTAATTTGACCAATACCAAAGAATGCAATTGGTACATAATGTGATAAGAATATATTTATTTTTGTGGGAAACTACCAAACTGTCTTCCAAAGGGATTATACCATTTTGCATTCCCACCAACGAGAGTTTCTATTGTTCCAAATCCTTGCTAGTTTTTGGTGTCAGTGCTTTGAATATTGGCCATTTAAATAGGTGTATGCTTCTATCTCATTGTTGTTTTAATTTGCAATGACCCAATGACAAATGATATAAAACTTCTTTCCATACACTTATTTTCCATTGGTCTATCTTGGGTGAAGTGTCTTGTTATGGCTTAGATATAAGGTATCCTCCAAAAGCTCCTATTGATGCAGGAATGTCCAGAGATGAATGATTGGATTGTGAGAGCTATAAACTAATCAGTCCATTCTAATCTGAATAGATTCACTGGGTGGTAACTGCGTAACTGTGGTAATTATGCCTGGAAGAGGTAGGTCACTGTGGGTATTCCTGGGAAGGGTTATTCTTCTTATGGGCCCTTCCTGAACCTTTTTCTCTCTTTGCTTCCTGACCCAGTCACGAACTAAGCAGTTTTCCTCCACTGTGCCCTTCTCCCATGATTTGCTGCTTCGTCTTGGGTCCTGATCAATGGAGTCAGTCGTCTATGGACTAAAACCTCTAAAACTGTGAGCCCCAAATAATCTTTTCCTCCTCTAGGTTGTTCTTGTCTGATGCTTTGATCACAACAGTGGAAACACTGACTAAAACATGTCTCTTCAGGTCTTTTGCCCCCCTTTTTTATATATAAGCTGTTTGTTTTCTAATTGTTGAGATTTGAGAGCTCTTTATATAATTTTGGGTAATAGTCCTTTCTCAGATGTGTATTTTGCAAATCTTTCCCAGTCTATGGTACGTTTTGTTTTATTTTATTTGACCTTGTCTTTTGCATGACAGTTTTTGTTTTTGTTTTTGTTTTTTTACTTTACCATAGTTCAGCTTATCAATTCTTTCTTTGATGAATCATGCCTATGGTGTTCAGTCTATAGTCATTATCATCCCCAAGGTCATCTAGAATTTCTCCTATGCTTTCTTCTAAAAGTCTCATAATTTTGTGTATTGATGTTTTCTGTGTTCTGAATATTTGTGTTCCTCCAAAATTTGTATGTTGAAATTCTATCTCCTTCCCCCAAGATGATGATATTAGGAAATTGGGTCTTTGGACCCAAAGACATGGACATGATGGTGGAGTCCTCGTGAATTGGAACAGTGCTTTTATGAATAAGGCACCCACGATCCGTCCCCTTCTGCCACACACAGGGAAAAGTGCTCATCTGTGAACTAAGAAGCAGCCTTCCTCAAACACTGAACCTGTCAGTGCCTTGATCTTTGATTTTCCAGGCTCCAGAATGGTAAGAAAAAAAAGTTTCTATTGTTTATAACTCACCTATACTCTATGATAGTTTGTTATGGCAGCCTAAATGGATTAGGACAAAATTTATGTTTCATTTTGAGTTAGTTATTGTGAAGGATATAAAATTCACTTTTTGTATGTGAATGTCCAGTTGTTCCAGCACCATTTGTTGAAAAGATAATCTTTACTCCACTCTGTTGCCTCTGCTCCTTTGTCAAAGATCAGTTGATAAATACCTCTAATGCCAGCAGTCAAGAAGCAGAGGTAAGCTCAGGAATTTGAGACCCTGTCTCAAAAATAAAAAATAAAAATAAAAAAAGAAAGAAAAATCAGCTGATTATTTTATGTGGATCTGTTTCTAAGCTCTCTGTTTCATTCCATTGATCTCTTTGCCTATTCTTTCGCCAACACTGTTTTGATTACTTTAGCTTTATGGTGAGTCTTGAAAATCAGTTATTAGTCTTCTAATTTTGTTATTTTCCTTTAGTATTGATTTGGCTATTCTGGATCTCTTACCTTTCAATATGGACTTTGCAATCAGTTTGTCAGTTTCCACAAATACTGTGCTGGGTTTTGACAGGTATTACATTGAATTTTAGAACAAGCTTGACATCTTGACAGTACTAAGTCTTTTTTTGTTCATATGTTACTGGGATTAAACCTAGAGGTACTTTACCTCTGAACTACATCATAAGTCCTTTTCTTAATTTGAAACAGGGTTTCACTAAATTGCTGAGATTCTAACTTCCTGACATTGCCCTCAAACTTGTGATCCTCCTGCCTCAACTTTCTAAACTGCTGGTGTACTGGGCATTAAAACCAGGGGTGCTTAATCACTGAGCTACATCCCCAGGCCTTTTTATTTTATTTTTTATTTTGAGACAGGTTCTAAGTTGCTTAGGGCCTTGTTAAGTTGCTGAGGCTGGTCTTGTGATCCTCCTGCCTCGGCCTTCCAAGTCACTGGGATTAAAGGTGTGCACCAACTATGCCTGGCTGAGTTTTACAATTTTCTCATATAGAATGTGTATATATTTTATTACATTAATAGTTAGCATTTCATTTTGTAAGGATGCTAATGTAAATGGTAATTTATTTTAACTTCAAATTCTACTTGTTTATTGCAGTTTATATTAAAGTGATTGACTTTTTTATATTAATACATATCCTGTAAATTTACTGTAACATCTTGAGTTCCAGGTTTTGTTTGTTTGTTTGTTTTGGTGGTGGTGATTCTTGTAGATTTTCTACATAAGCAATGGATTAGATTTTAACTGTTTCCCAAAGGCTCGTGTTTTGAAGGCTTCATCCCTAGCTGATAGTGCTATTGGGATGTGGTGGAATCTTTAGGAGGTGGGGCCTAGTGAAAGAAAGTTAGGTCATCAGGGATCATGCTATTGAAGGGGATATGAGACTGCAGGCCCTTCTCTCTCTTTCCTAACTGGTTGCCATGAAATGAATAGCATCCTTAAACAAATATTCCTGCCACCATAATGTACTGCCTTGCCCTTAGCCCAAAGCAACAGAGCCAAGTAACCATATACCAAAGCCTGAAACCTTGATCAAATAAATCTTTTCTTCTTTTAAGTTGTTTATCTCAGGTGTTTTGTCTCAGCATTGTAAAACCAAATAGTTCAATGATCATCATCTACAAATAAAACTATTTCAGTTTTTTCCTCCCAATCTAGATACCCATTATTTCTCTTTCTTATCTTGAATTTTCTAGGACTACTGGTATGATATTGAGAAGCAGCAATGAGAGGACATCTTGCCTTGTTATGATCATAGTAGTAAAGCTTTGAGTTTCTCCCTCACATATGATGTTAGTTATAGGATTTTTGTAGATGTTCTTCATTGAGTTGAGGAAATTTTACATTATCTGTAGTTTCCTGAGACATTCTTTGGGGATTTTTTTTTTTTGTACTAGATAGAGATTTGGAGATTTAACCCAGGAACACTCTATCCCTGCTACATCGCAGCTTTTTTTATTTTGAGACAGGGTCTCATTAAGTTGCAGAAGTTAGCCTCAAACTTGTGATGTTTCTACCTCAAGCTCCAGAGTCTATGGTATTATAGGCATGGGTTACCATGCCTGAGTCCTGAGAGTTTTTATCATGAAAGGCAGTTGGATTTTGTCAAATGATTTTTCTGCATCTGTTGATAACATAATTAATTTTCCTTCTTTAGCATATGATGTGATGGATTACATTAATTGATTTTAAAATGCTGACTCACCATTGTATACCTGGGAAAAGTCGTATCCCAGGTATATAGTTTATATATAGTGGAATTCAATTTTCAAATTTTTTTGAGAACTTCTCCATCTATGTTTATGACAAATATTAGTCAGTAATATTTTTTTAAAAGGTAAAGTTAATTTTATTAATTTTTTCATCTGGTTTTTGTTTTTCTGACACTTAGTTATATATGTAGTGCTTGGGTTCAAACTCAGGTCCTTGCACATGCCAGTCAAGCTCTCCACCACTGAGCTACCTTTTAGCCCCTGGTCTTTAATATTCTTATAATATCTTTGCCTGATTTTGGTTATTATGGTAATACTGACCTGAAAGAATGAATTAGAAAGCATTTCCTCTGTTTTGAACTTCTGAAAGAGATGATAGAAAATTGACATTTTTTCCTTAAGTATTTTATATTATGCACCATTAAACCCATCTGGGCCAGGAGCTTTCTGTTTTTTAGGTTATTGACTATTTTTTTTTTTATAAAGAGAGAGGGACAGTGAGAGAGACAGAGAAAGAGAGAAACAATTTTATTTAGTTTTTCACATGGCCTTAATTGCTCCAACACTCAGTTGTGTACGTGGTGCTGGGGTTTGAACCCAGGTCCTCGTGCTTGCCAGGCAAGCGCCGAAACCGCTGAGCCACCGCTCCAGCCCCGGTTATTGACTATTGATGTACTCTCTTTAATATATTTAGGCCTACTCAGATTATATATTTATTCTTGTGTGAGTTTTGGCAAACTGTGTCTTAGAAGGAATTAATCCATTTTGTCAATGTTATCAAATAGGTGAGCATACAGTTGTTCATAATGTTTCTCTCTTTCTTTTTTTAAAGAGAGGGACAGTGAGAGAGAGAAAGAATCAATTTTATTTAGTTTTTCATATTTCTTTTGTTGCTATGACACTTTGTTATGTACCTGGTAATGGGGCTTGAACTTGCGTCCTTGAGCATGGCAGGCAAGCACCTGAGCCACTGCTCCAGCCCCCATAATGTTTCTTTATTATCCTTTTAATGTCCATGAACACCTGTAGAGTTATCCCTTCTTTAATTTCTAATAGTAGTTGTTCATTTGTGTCTGATTCCTTTTTTTACTGAGTTAGCGTGGCTAAAGGCTTTTTGATTTTATTGATGTTTTTCCCAAAGAACCAGACACTGATTTTCTCTATTCATTTCCTGTTTTCACTGTCATTGATTTTGCTCTGAATTATTATTTCTCCTCCTCTGCTTAGTTTGTATTTAATTGGTGATTCTTTTTTGGTTCCTCAAGGTGAAATCTAGATTATTGATTTTAGATCTTTCTTCTTCTTTTTCTTATTCTTTTAGATACAGTTAATTTTTTTTTATTTTTTTCATTTGCTTTTTGCTTTTCCTCCACTTAATTGTGTATGTGGTGCTGGGGATCAACTAGGGGTCCTCACGCATGCCAGGCAAGAGCTCTAATGCTGAGCCACCTCTCCAGCTCTAGATCTTTCTTTTTTTCTACTTTATGCATTCAATGCCATAAATTTTCCTCTAAGCATTGCTTTTGATTCATTCACAAATTTTGATAAGTTGTATTTTCACTTTTTAGTTTGAAATAGTTTTAATTTCTCTGATCTATATTTTTTTAGAAATATATTGTTTAATATCTGAGTATTTTGGTATTGTCTAGCTATCATGTCTTTTATTTTTTTTCTAGTTCCAATGTGGTCTTTTAGCAGACATTATACAATTTCTATTCTTTTAAATTTGTTAAAGTGTATTTTATAGCAAGGAATGTGATCTACTTTGGTAAATGTTTCATATGATGTTGAGAAAGATATATAATCTGCTGTTATTGGATAAAGTAGGTATAGATGTTAGTTATACCTAGTTGATAGACAGTGCTGTTGAATTTAACTGTCTCCTTACTGATTTTCTGCCTGCTGACTCTGCTTATTCTTGTAGTTCTATCAGCGTTGTACTTCATATAATTTGATGCTCTATTGTTAGGCATTTAATATTAAGGGATGTTAAATTTATTTATTTATTTATTTGCTTAAGAAATTTAGTTATTGTACAATTTAAAATGCATCCAATGAAACAATATGATATGTATATTCTTAAATTAGATTTACCCTCTAAATGCCATCCTATTCTCCCACCTTTGCCCCTCCCCTCACCCCTTCTCCTCCACCCCTCCTCCTCCTTCCAGGTACATCTCTATAAATGCCCTAGGTTATATGTTACTACACCTTTGCTGGGTCTAATACATGAGAGTTGACCACTTTTCACACAGGCCTGGGTCTAGCTCTAGCCTCCACAGATGAATGAAGACTTTCCGCCCTTGACTCTCTGGGTTTGGCTAATTTTGCTCAACATGACTTCTTCCATCACCATCCGTTTACCTTCAAAGGCTGCAATATCATTGTTTCTAATTTCTGAATAAAACTCCATGGTGTGTGTGTATACACACACACACACACACACACACACACACACATATATATCACAGTTTTTTTGGATCTATTCATCTAGTGAGGGACATCTGGGTTGATTCCATAATTTAGCTATTGTAAATTGAGCTGCTATGAACATAGACTTTGCTGTGTCACTGTAATGTGCTGATTCCAACTCCCCTGGAAAAATACCCAGGAGAGGGATAGCTGGATCATAACGGGTGTTAAATTTTCTTGAAGTATTGATCCCTTTATCAGTTTGTAATGTCCATCGTTATCCCATCGTTTCTTGATCTGCTTTCTTCTCTGACTGAATTTAATATAGCTACTTCTGCTTTCTTTTTCTTACTATTGGCATGAGATCTTTATCTTTTTGTTTTATATGAACTTAAAATGTGTGTCTTTTAGACAACATATAGTCAAATCTTTATTTTTTTTCTACTCTGTCAAAAATCTTTTATTTGTTGTATTTAGACTATCAAGGTTTTTTTTTCCAAATTTTATTTAGTTTTTCCTGTGGCTTTCATTGCTCTGACACATCATGTATACAAGGTACTGGGGTCCTAACCCACATCCTTGCACATGCCATGCTAGCACCATAACCACTAAGCCACTGCCCTTGGAATGTAGTCTTCATTAGTGTTTTTTTGCTTTTCTTCTACCTTAGTGGTGACAAGCTGCTGGAATTGGATATTTCCCTTTCCCCAGGTATGTCAGGTTCTGATAAAACCCCAGCCAGCTATGCTCTTTTGGTATAACATAAAAATATATTTGGTCTTTGCCCATGTGTCCTGGCACAGAGCTGTCAAAACCCCTGGGATTTTTTGAATGATAGAAATATATATATGTATATATATATATAATTTTTTTTAAAGATAGGACAGTGAGAGAGAGAGAGACAGAGAGAATCAATTTTTATTGAGTTTTTCACATGACTTTCGTTGCTCTGACACTTAGTTGTGTACGTGGATGCTGGGATTTGAAACCGTGTACTTGCGCATGCCAGGCAAGCGCTGTAACCACTGAGCCACTGCTCCAGCCCCAGAAGTATATTTTTTCTTTTTCTTTTTTTTAATAATAAGTCCCTTTCAAGCACACTTTACATTATGTTAATGAAGTGACTTTGGTCAGGGCCCCTAAGTGGTCTTTGGCTGGAACTGGTCACAAGAAAGATCAAGTGATTAAAGGGTTGGAACTTTTAGCCCCACCCACTAACCTCTGATTAGGGAATGGGGAACCTGAACTTGAGCTCTATAAAAAATGCTTAGGGCTGGGAATGTGGTTCAGGACAGAGCATTTGCCTGTCACGTGTGAGGCTCTGTGTGCAATCTCCAGTACTGCAAACAACAACAAAACACTTAAACATTGAAATTCAGAGAGCTTCCAAATTGGTGAATGTGTCCATGTGCTGGGAGGGTGGTGTATCCTAACTCCATGGGGAAAGAAGCTTCTGAGCTCAGAATCCTCTCAGCCCTTGCCTTACGTATGTCTTCTAGCTGATCACTTGTATCCATTTTAACAAGCCAGCAAGTAAGTAAAATATATTCCTAAGTTCTGTGAACCATTCTAGCAAAATTTTGAGCATGAAGAGGGAAACATAGGAACTCCAAATTTATACACAGTCAGTCAGAAGCATGGGTGGCCTAGAACTTGTGATTGGCATCTTAAATGAGGCAGTATTATAGGACTAATCCCTTAAACTTGTGGAGTTTGATGTTAATTGCAGGTAGTATCAGAATTGGATTGTATTTTTGGACATCTATTTGGTGTCCAGAGCATTGTTGTTGTTGGAAAATACCCCAATCTGACAAAGTAGTTTCTCCTGAGGGTAGACATTGTTAATAACAGAATTTTCTTACTTATTCTTTCTGCCTGCAAGAACCATGAGGGGATTTCATCTCCAGCATACACTGTGAACACCTAGTGGTAAAATACAGAGAACTGTTGGGACCATACAGTTAAAGGGTCCCTCTGGAGTTTTTAACTTTCATAATTATCCATATTGAACTGCAGCAATTCACCAGTTATGGTTTTCATTTATTTTCTTTGTTGTAATAAAATACCTGACATTGGACTGTTTATAAAGAAGAGAGGTTTAGGGCTGGAGTGGTGGCTCAGCAGTAGAATGCTTGCTTGGCACACACACAGACCCAGGTTCGAACTCCAGCACTACATACGCAACTAAGTATCAGAAAAACAAAAACCAGATGAAAAAATAAATCAAATTGATTCTCTATTTCTCTCTCTCACTGTCTCTCTCTCTTTCTCCTTCACTTAAAAAAAAAAAAAA
>PVKS010006568.1:0-77737 GCA_004027875.1 Aplodontia rufa | reverse complement strand
CAGGGGCCGATCAGGAGGAGGATGAGTGCCGACGGCTGGAGCCCGGGTCCCCCCTCGTCCGGGGACCCCTTCCCTCCCAGCCGGGGAAACGAGGCAACCATACGCAGCTGATGGCAGCTCAGAATCCGTTTATTACTAAGGCACACGGGTTTTTATAGAGGAGGAGGGGATACAGCCAAGGAATCAATAATCCTTCTAAGGGAGTTGCCCGGTGTTATGTAGATTTCAGTACAGACAAAAGTTAGGAACATTCTGTAGTCGATACATTCTGACCCACCCTGTTTGACCTTTTGTATAACAAAGCACGGCCTAGCAGCCCCTCCTGAAGGAATTTATACAAATAGTAACAAGATCGCTCCAGGGCAGCTGATGAAATGGAGTGGAGGTCAGACTGAAGGTCAGACCCCAACATAGCATGGCACATTTCTCAATTGCTTATGGTGCTCTGGGTGTAACCAAACCTGTTGCATTGCCAGTTCATATAAAAGCATAGCATATGCAACTATGTGTAGTATAACATTCTATAATTATAATAAATGATTGTGTTACTGATCTATGTATTTACTATCCTATATGGTTGTCATTAGTTTAGGGAAATCATTCTATGTTTTAAAAAATTAACTTTATAATAGTATGCTATGTTATGTCAGCAGCCACATACATTTGGTTTTACTGCTTCCCTTGATTGCCTTCTTTATCTCTTGTGCTTGATTTAATCTTGTGTGTTTTGTTCATCATGGCCCTAGGAACAATACGCTGTAATATATGAAAGATAACCTAGGTACATGGTAGACACTGACATGTAGGCTTCTAAGTATACTCTACCATGTGTACACAATAATAAAGTTGCCTGATCATTCATTTCTCAGAATGCAACTCCATCATGGAGCACCACATGTCTACAGCAAGCGAGCACACATACACACAGAACAAATACAGAATAGGCATTCTTTTTCCATCATCAAATCTAGCAATTTTTAAAAATTGTGCCAAATCCTCACTGGATGAATGGATCCAATAACTGTGGTTTTTGGAGTTCTACTCAGCAATTAGAAACAACAGTATTGCAGCCTTTGAAGGTAAATGGATGGCTATGGAAGAAATCATGCTGAGTGAAATCAGCACAACCCAGAGAAGCAAGGGTCGAAGGTCTTTACTCATCTGTGGAGGCTGGAGCTAGACTCTGGCCATTGAGAAAGGAGGTCAATTCTCATGTTTTAAATCTGGATAAGGTGTAATGACATACAGCCTAAGGCATTCATAGAGATGTATTGGGAAGGAGGGGGGAAGGGATAAGGGTGGGTAATTGGTGGGGGGGGCTCTTGGAGGAAATCTAATTTTCAGAATTTATAGATATATATATATAAATAATATTTCATTAGAAGCTTGTTTGATTATTCAACAAATAAAATTTTTAATTAAAAAAACTATGCCAAATCCTGTGTTATTGAAATCCATGGTAGGGAGGGAACCAAGAAGGCAGAACAGAGGGCAGCAGCACCTCCCAGCTTGTCTGTGATAGAATGCAAGCAACTAGAGAACTGCTACTCAGCAAGGTGGGTGGTTAAGTGGATTCACTGATGCTCAACACTGGACAGTTGGAGACTTAGAGACATGCAGAGGTTGGGGCTTTGGAACAGAGAGTGAGGAATAGTGAAATGGCAGCATTGGGGGATGACATGGGGAGGTGTAGCACAGAGGGAAAGAGGTGACAGAGTGGACAGATTTGGCGTGAAACAGCTACAGAACAGAAGGGAATTCTGAACTTGACTAATGTGGGAATCGCATAGTGGATGCTGCTTAAGAAGCGCACCCTGTTTCTCATCTAATAAGTGGACAATGTGGCAGGGAGGCGTCTTGTGGAGATCACACCTAAACTAGCTATCTGGGAACCCTGGAGACCACAAAGAAATATCACTATGCTGTTTGGGCTGGAATCTACCTGGGGGGCCAGTGTGGCCCTAGTAGAACACCACTGAAGCAGGCACAGAGATTATTTGCAATGAGATTTGGGCCAGAAATACAGAAAGGAGTACAGCTTGCTTTCCCTCTGAGTCTGCCAGTTTGGGCAGTCAGCTGAAGAGGGATGGAGAATTGATTGCATGCAGGGTTAGGGTTAGAGTTAGCCAGAGTCATTAGTGGCGGAGTGTTCAGGACTTGCCCTGCCCACCTCATACAGGGAAGTGGATTCCCCTGTGCTCTAGGTGGAATTCTCACATGGGACCCAGGTGAGGAGTAGAAATCAAAAGCAGCCGGACCCTGGGGATGTGCCTATCTATTCTCCAGCCGACTACACTTCCCATTCCCTGCCACTGTAGTCTCAGTTGAGAGGGGGCTCACTTCAGCTGACAGCCTGCCAAGCAACACAAAGGACGGAGAGGTTGGTAGCCCCCAGTCCTTGCTCTCTCTAAGGGATGCGTAGCTCAAGGAGACATGAAAACAAGTGCAAATTGGCACAGGAACTGAATGTTCACCCTTGTCCACAGTTTTCATCACCTCATTTGAGACACTTTTTTTCATTTTTTCAATAAGATTATTTTGTATTTGCGGACTGTTTTATATATATGTATTTTTTCTCTTTTTTAAACAATCTTTTTCTTGCTTACTCTTTTTTAATAGTCAAATTCACTTGGTTTTTAATTTTTTTTTGGAGAGAGAGAAAGAGAAAATCAATTTTTGTTTATTTTTTCATCTGGCCTTTATTTCTCTAACACCTAGTTGGGTATGTGGCGCTGGGGTTCAAACCCAGGTCCTTACACAAGCCAAACAACACTCCAATACGGGAGCCACTGCTCCAGTCCTCAAGTTCTCTTGTTATATCTCTTTATTTTGTTTCATTTTTAATTTTACTTTTTTATTCACTTCCTTTCTTTACAACTTATACTTTCTACCTTTCTTCTCTTTTTACTCTTTGGAGATGCTAACTTTTCTTTTATCTTCCTCTTCCCATTTTCTTCTCAATTAAATGTATTGTGTCATGAGTTAAATCCAGATAAGATGTAATGCTTTACAATCTAATACCTTTTTTTTAGAATTATAAAGGGAAAGGGAAGGGAGGGATAAGGGAGGATAATTGGGGGGGGCACTCCTGGAGATAATTGCAATATCGAGAATATTTACACATTTTATACACATTTTATATTATTTTGTTAAAATCGTGTAAGGTTGTTCAAAAAATAATAATAAATATAAAAAAAAGAATATCATAAAAAAAGAATAATATTCATCTGAAGATATAAATTCTGGTATGTTAATTAAAGAAATCAGTCTCAATAAAAAAAAATGTATTGTGTCATCCTTCAAAACTATATCATCTAAGGGCTGGAGCTGTGGCTCAGCGGTTACAGCACTTGCCTGGCATGCATGAGGACATGGGTTTGAACTCCAGCACCATGTATACAAATGAAGTGTTGGAACAAAGAAAGGCACTTGAAAAACTAAATTAAATTGATTATCTCTTTCCCTTTCTCCCTGTCCCTCTAAAAAAAAAAGCAAAAAAACAAAAGCTATATAACTTATATAATTTCAACCCCCATCGTTACTGTTGTTGGTGTTGTTAGTACTGTAGTTGTTACAGTTAGCACCTGGCTTCTTCTTCAATGCTATATCTGGTTCCCTGCTCTTTCTTGTTTTTATTATTCATTTGCCCCTTTCTATGAGGGGCAAACACTTTGTATTATAGACGCTTTGCTTTTCAGGTACACTTCCAGCCCAGCTAAGAGATGGTACATTTTATTTTATTTTATTTTTTTATTTTAAGAGAGAAAGGGACAGTGAGAGAGAGAGAGAATCAGTTTTATTTAGTTTTTCATGTGGCTTTTGTTGCTCCAAAACTTTGTAGTGTACGTGGTGCTGGGATTTGAACCTGCATCCTTGTGCATGCCAGGCAAGTGCCATAACCACTGAGGCACCGCTCCAGCCCCAAGATGGCACATCTTGCTTCATGTGCAACTTGACCCTATTTGAACTTTGGCAAAAACTTTAATACAAAGAATAAGGGAGATTAAAAACCCCAAACAAAGACCAAGTACCAATGAGGCATAACAGGGAAGGGTGAGAGTCGAATATCTGTTCCTGGATATTTGCTTCTATAGCAACAGCAGAGAAAAAGGCTGTGAACATAACTTCTACAAGGAACCCCAGATTATGTCCCCCCAAACACCCTTTCAGAGCACTCAACATTGACGAGACTAAAGGGAAAATCACAGTGGGTATACTCCACATAATCTGCTGTCTCCAACACAATTTCCTGATGCACTAGAAGGACCCCAATCTTGTGAAGTCTACAGAGAAGTTAGATGCCCAGTGTTATGGTTTAGCTATGAGTCATCCCCCAAAAGCTCAAGTGTGAAACAATGCAAGAAAGTTTAAAGGTTACGAGAGTCTTAAGCCAATCAGTGCATTAATTCCCTGATGGAGATTAACTGTCTGGTAGCTGTAGGAAGGTGCAGTGTGGCTGGGACAAGTGGGTGCATGACTTTGGGGTATACATGTTGTTTTTCTTCTAATTTCTCTCTCTCTCTCTCTCTCTCTCTCTGTCTGTCTGTCTCTCTCTCTCCCTCTCCCTGCTTCCTGGTGTAGTGTCCTGAGCTTCTTTCCTCCACCACACTCTTCCACCATGATGGTGTCTGCCTCACCTTGAATCCTGAGGAATAGTTCGTTGCCTAAGGACTGAGACCTCGGAAACTCTGAGTGACAAATAGACTTTTTCCTTCTCTAAAATTGTTCTTGTCAGGTCTTTTGGTCATAGCAGCAAAAAAGCTAACTAAAACATTCAGGCTCTGACACAGTATGCACTGTGTCAAAAGTACACTAGTTACCACCAAAGGAGTCGCAGGGGAATTATACTATGAGGCAACTTGGAAATATGTTCAACACTTCTCGGCAACTTTAGCACTCGACATTAAAAGATGACTGTATCCTAAAAAGGCCCTCAGATAAAAGTGTAGAAGAAATCCAGCCAATAGGTGTGTAACTCTCAACAGAGCAATACAAGAAAAATGAATAGACAGGCAACACGATTCCTCCTAATTCATAACTCACTAGCCACCGGCTCCAAGGACATGGAAGTAGACAGAGGAATGGATAAAGAATTAAAAAGAATGATTATAAAAATGACCAAAGGATTCCAGGAGAAACACACACACACACACACACACACACACACACACTCATACACACACAAGAAAAATTAAATAATTGGAGAAAGATAATGCAGGATCTGAATGAGAAATTCAATAAAGGCATAGAAAGTGAACCAAATAGAAATATTGGAAATGAAAAGTTAAGTAAAACAAAAACAAAAACAAAAAAATAACCCTGTGGAAATCCTAACCAACAGACCAGAAAAAGCAAAAAATAGAATCAGGAATGGAGGACAAGTTGGATGAACTAGAACATTCAGAAAGCAATAAAAGAAACTGAGAACAGAATATACAAGATCTATGGGACAACAGTAAAAGACCTAATTTTAGAATCATATGTCTCGAGGAAAGAATAGAAATATGGGCTAATGGCGTAAAAAGCTATTCAGTAAAATTGTATCAGAAATTTTTTCAAATCTTGAGAAGAGATGGATTCTTAAGTATTAGACGTGTACAGAACACTCACTAGACACAACCAAATAGAACTCTCACACATATTGTTCTTTATTCTGAATGTGGGGCACTTTAACTATATGTTAAACATACAGTCTAACATATTATTTCAGGTCCTTCCTGAAAGAAAACAACTCCCTGGATTGCTGTATGCAGGAAAGCCACACTCTAGAATATAAGCTGAAATAAAGACCTTGGAAGATAAACATAAAGGAATACATGACCACTAAGTCAGCATTGCAGAAGATACTTAAAGCATGTTTATGTAGAGAAGAATAAGATAAACACAATCACAAAGCAAGGGGAATATCAACCTCACTGGAGGAGGAATAGGGAAGCATCAAACATGAGTCAAGGAACAAAGTGGAAGGAATGAATATTTGCCTTTCAATAAAAATCCTGATTGCAAATGGCCTTAATTTTCCAGTTAAAAGACACAGGCTGGCAGATTGGAATAAAAGATAAGACCTGACTGTTTTTATGCTTGCAAGAAACGTATCACTAGCAAAGACATATACTGATGGAAAGTGAAAGGATGGAAAATGATATCACATGCAAACGGAGTCTGAAAAGACAAAGATGGCTCCTACATATTGGTAAAGGGAAAAATCCACCAAGAAGATATAACAAGTATAAATATATATTACTGAATGTCAGTGCACCCAATTAAAAATAAAAAACACTACTCATCATACAGGGACAGAGAAGCCCCAATACAATAATAGTGGGTGACTTTAATACTTCACTCTCATAAATAAAAATAAATAGGACATACAGACCAAAATCAACAAAGATCAGAGTTAATCTATGCTATGAATCAAATGGACTTAAGACATCTACGAACTATTCCATCCGCAAAACAGCAGAATACATCTTTTCAGCAGCTCATGGAAGTCTCTCTAAAATAAAACAAACCTTAGTTAATGAAACAAGTCTTAACAAATATGAAATTTTTAAAATAATTTCTCACATCTTATCAGATCATAATAGAATGAAATTAGAAATCAATGGAAAAGGAAACTACAGGAATTATACAAATACATGGATATTTAGTGACAACCTTTTGATCAGTGGGTCATTAAAGAAATCAGTGGCAAATGAAACACTTCCTACAGTCAAGTGGAAATGGAATCATAATATACAGGAATCAGTAGGAATTGGTGAAAGCAGTTCCAGGAGGGAAAATAGAATCTGTGAGATGTAGCAAAGGCAGTTCTAAGAGGAAAGTTTATAGATAGAATTAACTACATTAAAAAAAAAGAATCTTGAGGGGCTGGAGTGGTGGCTCGGCAGTTACGGCGCTTGCCCGGCATGCGCAAGTACGTGGGTTCAAACCCCAGCACCCACGTACACAACTAAGTGTCAGAGTAATGAAAGCATGTGAAAAACTCAATATAAATTGATTCTCTCTCTCGCTCTCTCACTTTCCTCATTCGTTTTTTTTTTTAAAAAGAATACTAATAATAATGAATGCTGGTGAGGGTGCAGGAGAAAGATACACTTACACATTCATTGTTAGTGGGAATTAATACTGCAAATTAGTACAACCATTTTGGAAAATCAATATGAAGTTTTCTCCAAAGACACTGAATGGAACCACCATATCACCTGGCTATTCTGTTCCTAGGTGTTTATCCAAAAAAGCTAAAATCGGTATACTATAACAATATACACATACTCATGTTTATAGCAGTGCAATGCACCATAGTCAAACTATGGAAGCCGACTATGTGCTCAACAATGGATGAGTGGATAAAGAACACTAGGCACACATATGCAATGCAGTTGACTCAGTCCTAAAGAAGAACGAAATCATGCTATTTGCAGGAAAGTGGATGGAAGTGGAAAACATCATGTTAAGTAAAATAAGCCAGGCTCAGACAGTCATGGGCCAAGTGTTTTTTCTCATATGTAGAAACTAAAGAGAAAAAAAAAGATAAAATGTGATTTTATGATAAAAGAAGGGAGACCAATGTAGTACAGAATGGGGATCAGGAAAGGGGAGGGAGAATGTGAGGGAAAGAGAACTTCCCGTGGAATGAAATCAACCAAAATATGTTATGTCATTGTACAAATATATCACAATGAATTCCATTATTTGAATAATTATACAACATCAATTAAAAGAAAAGAAAAAAGTATCAACACATCACAGAAGGATTACGCTGAAAGTATAAACAAACAAAAGCCAACCAGCCAAACACAGAACACATGTTTCAATCAAACAAAATGATTTGGAAATTTGCCACATTTTTCCATGCTTGAAAACTTATTACATTGTGTAAGAAGTATCTATTCCTTAAATAGTTCAACTTTTTCTTGTAATGAAGAATTTTGTAATTTTATTTTAGAGTTCTCCAACGCTTTTGATCATACACTGACAGTTAAGTATTTTGGGACATTTATCTCAATATATGAATAGTCAGGGCTGCAGAGGTGGCTCGGTGGTGGAGTGCTTGCTTGGAATGCCCAAGAACCTGTATTTGACCCCCAGAACCACATGTACAACTAAGTGTCAGAAAAACAAAGTGAACAAACAAAAAAGATGAAAATAAATAAAATTGAGAAATAAATATGAATAGTAAGCATATAAATTTTGGTTCTTGTCCTCTTGTGCATTGACCTGCCTGTGATGGGAGACCTCCTATTGAGTATATCCTAAATATCAGTTGAAGTGTACATTCTTTGGGGTGGGAAAGCTGGCTACGTGGTTCAAGAGCAAGGATGTGGGTTCAAACCCCAGCACCACGTACACAATGAAGTTTTGGAGCAACAAAAGCCACATGAAAAACTAAAAAAAATTGATTCTCTCTCTCTCTCACTGTCACTCTCTCTCTTAAAAAAAAGAGTATACATTCTTCTCTTTTATTTCATAAATGTAAAAGTAATTTTCATTTTTTCACACATCTTGCTGGTTCAACTTGTCTATCCTTACATTGTTAGTATACTAATAATCTGATTTTTTCCTCCTCTGATGATCATATATACCTCTGCCTGACCATCAATGAGTAGCTGCAAAATCCATGCCATATCAATGTAGTTGAACAGCCACCCTCTGAAAATACTGATGCATCCAGAGGGTGTGGTGTACGAAAATGGTTTTTGTGGAATAATTCATAATACCTAACCTTCCATGGAGCGGCTACCAAAAGCCTTTTCTGTCCTCCTGAGCTTTCTTAAGTCTAAGCATAGACCACCGTTCAAAGACTAATCTTCTGCTCTCCTAGTTTGTGTCAGGAATTTGTTGTGAATGACACAATGAATAAACACAATAAAGAAAAGCATGATTTTTTTTGTAGGTTCATATAGCAGACCATAAAAAAAGCATATACTTGGCTAGTCATAAAATCTATCAAAGTTTTTCAACAGCCCCATATTTTTTACATTCCTTGGCTGCCACCAGCAGATGCCTCTACATATGTTCCTTGATTTTATGGGTGCATTACAACGGCATCAAAGCTGTTGTAACATTGCAGGCACGTTTTAATGGGGAGCAGTTTCAGCATCGTGCCATCCGGCTGGCCCGCCCCAGCCTTCTGTTGCTGGAATAGGAAGGCAAGACACTTAATGAAGGGGATAAAGTATGAGAGAGAAAGAGAGAGGAAGCCCAGGATAGCTGCTGTCTATCCTGGATGCTGGGGAGGAAAGGGGCTGGGAGATTACCTCCTTGAATCAACACACCCGGCTTCCCACGAGATGGCCAGGAAGGCAAAGTGTAAGAGCATCCTCATTTCAGGGAGGAAATAGCCCGCAAACAAGAGGTTTCTATTCTCTACGATGTCAGCGTGATATGTGTATGTGTTCAGGCAGGTGCTTAGGTTCCAGTTAGGTGACCGTAATGATTATATCATTACTATTATTGCATGCAATAATTATGTAATTTTGCTGTTAATAAAATCATTTAGGCTAAATCCATAGGGGCCCAGTTTAAATTTTTTTCCCTTAGATATAGATCATAAATGGTTCAGAGGTGACATTGTCTGTGTATCCAGAAGGCTCACTGACAACATCTCCTCTCCCAAGAGTTGTCTTTGATATTTGCGCAGGGCATAGACTTGAAGATGTCTTGCTTCTGCTTCATGATAAAAGAAGTGACAGCCCATGTACTAGAGGAAAGACGAGGAAGGAAGGATGTAAGGATGCATGTGACAGAGGACACCAAGACCTCCCTGTTGGCCTAAAGATAGAAGATCCTGTTACTGCCTATAAGACTGCCTAAGGGACTGAAGCTGTGGCTCAGTGGTTGGGATGCTTGCCTGGCAGGCACAAGGACCCAGGTTCAAATCCCAGTTCCACATACACAACTCAGTGTCAGAGAAACAAAACCAGGTAAAAAAATAAAATTTTATTTAAAAAAAAACAACACTGCTCAAGGCCTGTTTTGAAGGTAGTAAGGAGTGTGTTACTGCTTTGGAAAGCCTTCACGTCAAGGCAAGTTTGTAAGCTGGGATTCGGTCTGCACTGGTTCCAATGTAGTACCAACCATTTTCTTTCAAAGTGATGCTGTGTTTCCATTACCTGGATGTCAACTCAGCGTTAACCAGGTGGTCACCCTTCGATTTAATGTTGAAGCAGTGTGTCACGCAGCATGTTTTCTTATTCAGCTTCTACCCTTCCAGGCTCTGTGTTAAGGAGCTCCCTGGTAATTTGCCACATTCTTGGTGCAAATGGATCTTGAATTCCTTTGGTAGAAAGGACACAACACATTTGTTAATGCTATAAGTTTGCCCTCCTTCCGTCACAGATGGTGAGTCTGAGGTGTGGAGATGATTTGTTCGAAGTATGAAGCAGAGCAGGGAACAGGCCAGAAGCGAAATCTTTGGATGACTTTTCTACTGTGTATGCTTTTCGGAGTTGCTTTTAATCTTAGGCATGAAAGTTACAGTGTCCCTTGCCTATAGGTTGTCACTTCTTGATGTGGCTCACTTTCATTCAGAAAGTTCTTGGAAGAATGTGCGTGCTGTGTTTTGTGTTTGGTTCTCAGGGATGCGGTGTCTCAGCACCGAGCCCACTGCAATCTTCTTCCCACGACCTGTGCTGAGCAGGACCCCTCCTCTTGCAAGGTGTGCTCTGCGCTCCATGCTCCGCAGTGTTCTTTCTGACTTCACTTCGCGCCACCCAGAACACCGGGCTTCTTCTCAAGGGTCCAAATACTTGTCATCGTTTTCATGCCTGTGAATTTCTCTGTGGACATTTTGAACTCAAAAATCACAGAACCGCTGAGGTCCCCTTTTATCCTGGTCATCCACTCTTTCTGAACATTAGTATGCAGAGATATGAGAATGTATATTGTCTTGGCATTATTTTTTGAATCTTACTTTTTAAGTTCTTAACTTCCTGGAGGATCCTTCTGGGCTTTTGTTTACAGTGCACATACATTTTCGGCATCTTCTTAGAGTGTTTGTTCCTCCCATAACCACTTCAGTAAAAATTTACAATTAGGGTGTAATGTTGGTTTGCATTTTCTAATAAGATTCCATGGAAGTGAAGAAAAAAAAGAAGGAACTTTCCTTAATTGATAGAAATGACTGGTAAAAGTAATTCAAGAAAGAGACTCTGTGTTCATTATTTTAAAAATAATATTTCTAATCTGTGTAATACAAAATTCAAATTCAGTGTTCTTATTTTTCTTTAAGGAGAGAGGGACAGTGAGAGAGACAGAGAGAAAGACAATCAATTTTATTTAGTTTTACATGTGGGCTTCATTGCTCTGACACTCCTTTATGTATGTGGTGTTGGGGTTCAAACCTGTGTCCTCACGCATGCCAGGCAAGTGCCGTAACCACTGAGCCACCGCTCCAGCCCCCACTGTTATTTTTCTTTTAACAAATGAAGAAGATGAAGCTTCACATACCTCAGTTATTTGTACAAATTTTCACACAGGGAAGCATAGCATGTTGAGGATTCCAATTCTTTTATCTTGCTTCAAAATCACTTTCTTTTTACTGTACCACATAGCCAGGCTGTATGCTAAGAATATCACCATAAGTTATCTCATTTAGACATCACAATAGCTCTCTGAGACAAATGTTTTAAGTTTATTTTATAAATAATGTAACCGAGGCTCAGAGGAGCTAAGTACTCTATGTAAGGTCACTCAGCTAATAAGCAGCAGAGCTAAGATTCAGATTTAAGCTGACCTGGCTCTATAGTTCATGCTCTTCCTAGCTGAACATCTGGCTTTTAAGTAAAGTGTAGTCATGGGGTATTTGATCATAGTGTCAAATATCAATTATTTGTTTAGGAATGAAATCAAATATTATTTTGTTTAGCAGAGGCACATAGCTACACACGCTCAGAAATGACTCCTGACGTCTCTCAGTGGTACAAAACTAGTGAGGAATTAAGGAAAGATACGGATCTGTCTAGCCAGAGAAAAACGGCAACCAACAGTGATGTGACTGCGATTTCCAAATCTGTTCAAGGGTTGCCATATGGAGAAAGGATTAGCTTTTGTTCTAAATGACTTACTAGATTAGAATTATGACACATGATGAATGTAAGTCACAGGGAAAATATTTTGGATGAATATAAGAAAAAGATTTCTACAAGTCCCAGCTGTCTAAGTATGGAATAGGCTGTCTCGGAATGTGACAATATTCAGAAACAGGGTGACCTCTTGGCAAGGTTGCTGTTGTCAGGATCTGATGACATTTAAGGTCCTTGAGTCTGGATGCTTTTCTGACAGGGCTTGGCATTCCTGTGTCTCCATCCCTGGATGCCTGCCTGCTAATTCTGCAGACTCTGGGATATGTTCCCTATCAGTTGGCACGGGTGGCTTAGAAGTGTGAAGAGCCAGGAGGGGTGGGTCTCTCTCTCAGCCTTCATCCACTCTGGGAGTGTCAGTCTACACGACAAAGGGTGGTCCCACATTAGTGCCAAGTGTCACCAGGGGGCTTCTGTCAAAGTCCTACATAAAGGGAGGAACCAGCTTACAATTTGCAGTGTGCCTCTTCATTTTTCCTGTGCTTTGGTTCAACAATAATCAGAAAGAAAGAGCAACTGGGTCTTATTTTGAAAGAGCATTGAATTGCTAATACCTTAAGTTTTGAATAAAGTTACCATTTGCAACATTGATAGTTTTCTTTTTTGTTTGGCAATAGCATTGATAATGATAGGATAATAATGGTGATTATTGCGAGATTACTGTATTTTAGGTTCTATTATTCTTGACATATTCCAGGTGAGAAAAGTAAGCTGCAGAAAAATAATACAAGAAGGTCACCCAACTACCAAAAGGCAGAGCTAGGGTTCAAATCCAAGCCTGTTTGATATCAGAACGTGTGTTCTTATTTTTTTTGTCATTGCTAATCATTTCTGTATTTGTGATACTTCTTACCTTTCATACAATAGGGCTTGTCAGTATTTGTCTATTCCTGGGTTGGATCTTTTTTGATCCAAGTCTCTTCTGGATGTGTTTTGCAACTCTTTGGACTGTTCATCAATTGAGTGGTGAGAAGAACATTGGATTAAACACTGGCTTTGGTCTAGTTACATGGTTTTCTTCGTATTTTTATTTCTTTATCTCTAAACTAAATGATTTGTGCTCCCTGACAGCAGAGCCTGGGACAAATGCACTGAGAAAAGGAAGACTTTTTTTTTTTTCTGCTGTTTGTTTGTTTTTAAAGAGGTCGACCTAGGAAGCAGATGTGTAGGAGAAAGGAGGAAAGACCAATATCAGGGTGCGTTATTGAGGTCACAGATGTAAGCAGCGAGGTTCAGTTCTTAATGGATCTCTGAGCAGCATACCAAATGCTTCTCAGAATGAAGCAGTGGAGACTAGAACATTTATTCCTCCATACCTGCCCCTATTCATTTTTGGTGGTCCCTAGGAATCCACACTCATGACACTCAGAAAGCTGACCATGGAGCAGGATGTAGAAAGCATGCTTAAAATCAACAATGAAAAGGAAGGATAAGCTTTCACAGGAATGTCCAGGATTGTTGCAGCTAAAATCAGAGGTGATGTGACCTTACCGGATATAATCTAGCACTAGTGAAATCCATCAAACAGAATTACCATAAATATTCTTTAAAATGTCTTTAAATATAAAGTTTATAAATCCATGAAATTGGTCTGGAGTTATTTGCAACCTGTTAATCTAATCCCCACCCTTTTTTTGGTGTGGAATCTGGGGTCCAAACAGAAATGATTTCTCTAATCATTACAGTGAGTTAGTGAGCTTCAAGCTCAGAGCCGGCCTTGGTACCTCACGCCGCTTTTCCCAGTTGTTGCTGTTAGTACATAGTGCATGACCTCTTGCTTCTCATAGCCTGGAGGTCCTGAGGATGGCCATCTCCAGTGCTTGGTTGGGCCTTTTCAAAAGATACCCCAACAGGCTTGCCTCATCCTGTTTCTCAATTCCTCCTGAGACTCCAGAATAAGAGGGGTCAAGATAGTAACGAATGAGGGGAAGGAGGTCCTTCTGAGTGGTGCAGGTCTTACATTGTTCCTCTATATTTCTCCTAGCCCTTCCACACTGCCATTGTCATTTGCATTTGCATACATCTCTTGTGCACAGCCAAGGCTCTGAGAGAATGAGGAGGGATTGCCAGAACATGAAATCCAATAAGAGCACCGAGTTCCATTTTCTGAATTAAGGAGTGTGGTAATTAAAGCAGTATTTACAATGCAATAAAGGCAGAGCTAATTACTGGCAAAGGAGATCGTGACAATACTCTTTCCCAGTGAAACTAGACTGGGCTCAATCTTCATTAGAAATCCTCTGACAGTCTCCTTTGTTAATTATGATTTTCATAATCCCCTCTTTGGCAAAAGTTCCCTAATTTATTGTTATTTGATAACAAAGGATTAATAGAAACTGAGGTAGGAGTGACAGCCTATCAGAACTACTGTTTGGATCCCCAAAACAGAAATAAAGACCTGGGAAAGGGGGCAATTAGTAATAACTTAAGCCAGAACAAGGCATTTTTCTGAATATTCAGCATGACCTAGTTCTTAGGTAAGGTGCACAGGATTTTGTTTTTAGTATCTGCTTCCAGACCACATGCAGGTGTGGAAGGTTAGGAAATATCTTTTCTACTTCTTCATTGTTAAAAATATAACCTGGGGCTGGAGGGGTGGCTCGGTGGTTACTGCGTTTGCCTGGCATGCACAAGTACATGGGTTCAAACCACAGCACCCACGTACACAACTAAGTGTCAGAGCAACGAAGGTCATGTGAAAAACTCAATAAAAATTGGTTCTCTCTCTTTCCTTCTCTCTTTAAAAAAAAATATATATATATATACATACATATATGTATGTATATATATATAAAACCTGGGTAGGTGCATGGTGTTATCCCTAATCAGTGTTTTCTAAGGACAGTTCCGATCTCTATCTCCAGTCTCAAAATACGAATTACTGATACAGTGTTCAGATTTTTTTTTTTAAGAGAGAGAGGGACAGTGAGAGAGAAAGAGAGAATCAATTTTTATTTAGTTTTTCATGTGGCTTCCATTGCTCCAACACTTCATTGTGTACGTGGTGCTAGGGTTTGAACCTGGGTTCTTGCACAAGCACCGTAAATGCTGAGCTCCAGCCCCAGAAAATGTTTTTATAAAGGATAAGAAGATAAATATTTTTACTTTTGTGAGGACACCTTTGGATTTTGTTAAATATCTTCCCCCTCCTCTTTTCCTTTCTCCTCTTCCTTCTTTTTAAGATCCTTTTAAAAAATATAAAAGCCACTTAGTTCTAGTTCACACAACAGACCATGACTGAGTTTGGCCTGCAGGTCCTTCTGTGCTGTCTCTTGCAATTCATTAGATGGTCATAATCAGCTAAAAGATACCCTAATTGTTGCAGGACAACAATTAGATAAACAAATGGTCATATCCTAACCATTTATTACTGTCAAGGATTAAATTTTGGGTTGAAGTGAGAGGTAGCATTAGGGGAGCATTCAGGAGACAGAATCCTGGTCTGTGATATGACTTTTTGTTTGATGAGCCTATCTAAGTTGATCCCTAGCTTTTCCAAAATAGTCTTTAAAATCAATAGATGTGATATCTGTACCTTTAGAATTCTTGCATTACTTCCGCCATATAACTTTCTCTCCCTTATTTATCTTTTATGACCACATTTTAAGCATCTAATTAGGATTAATTTCACTGTCTGAGGTGAAGCTGGTTTTTAGTGACATATTTTGTGTAGAAGAAGCATGATGGTTTAGGGATTGAAGAATAACAAGGTCCTTTGACATCAGAATTCAACCATAAACTGGGACCAAATGACAATTCTATGGCCTTTTTTTTCCAACAGAGGAATTAGTAACGTGGGGCGTGCTCATGTACTAGCTTTAGATTTTTGGTCCCCTTCCACTAAAGGTCAGATCAGCTCTCTATTCCATGTAACAATAATGGCACGGCTCACAGCTCACTTAATTTCCAAACCACTACCCAGATTTGGGAGTGAGCACCATCTCCCATGGTTGAGAATGACTGATTATCCAGTTCTTGGGTATTGGGGATGCAATGTGAAAGGCCATCTCACAAGTCATCTAGACTATAGCTTTATGCAGAACTTTTGGCAAGAGTGGACCCAGAGCCCTGTGCTAATAACAGATTCCTTTCATGCCATCCTTTATCACAATCAGAGGAGAATATTCTTGCTTCAGTCTTCCCCTAGGAAAAGAGTAGGGGCAATTTTCTTATGTCTGTGTCCCTATCTATGCTGTCATGTAATTAGTGGGCAGGTTTTGGAAAATCATACTACCAGTGGCCTATCTCTAGCTCAGTGCAGCATGGCCCCCATGGTGGACAGGTTGGAATCAAACAGCTCTTGGATGCATTTCTCAGTGTATGTGAAGAGTGAGTAGATTACAACCTGAGGATTTAAATATGTTTGTTTCTGATTGCTGAAATCTCAGGGTGGGCGGGTCACAGGTGGTTATTATAGCTAGGTGTTCTACATTCTATATGC
Source organism: Aplodontia rufa (assembly GCA_004027875.1). NCBI lineage: Eukaryota > Metazoa > Chordata > Mammalia > Rodentia > Aplodontiidae > Aplodontia > Aplodontia rufa. Next base: position 61,213 of record PVKS010006568.1, on the reverse strand, counting down.
TTTTGTGTTTCTTATTTATTAGGAGAGGGTCATGGGGTGGTGTCATGAGTCTTCTATTCTCCTTCGGTGAGGACTTCAACTAAAGGTTCTCTGAATAAGACTTGGCTTTTAGGAGTTAATGCCAGCAATAGCTTCAGATTGGAAAATATTATGGCATGATATGTGGAAAGAGCAGTATGGTAAGAGTTTGATAATTGTATACTTACATCTTTTATTTTTTTCACTTGTTAGCAGAGGAATTCCAGGCAAGTTACTTAAGTTTTCTGAATCTCAAAGATTATAATACCTGCCTTTTGGAGTGCAGAAAATTATTTGTAATAAATAAAGTACTTAGCAAAAGGCCTGGGATATAGTAGTTGCTCAGTATCCCATTGAAATAATAAATTATGTGAGTCTCTGCTCAAATAATGACCTATTGACTGTTCAAAATTAACTATACTGCTGATCAGTGTTTGGTAAGGTGAGTATTTTGCATGCTTCTAATATTATAAAGTGAGGGTCACTCTTGTGGTCAACCCCAGTGTCCTTTTGCATGTGAGTTTGAGCAGAATTGTGTGAGGCAGTGCCTCATACTATGTGGGACAAACTTAAGTTCATCCTAATTCCAGGTCAGACTCTTTCCAGTTCTGTATCTTTAGGGGATACAGGATATTTGACCCTAATATGCCTTTTCTCCTCTGTTAAATGAAGATATCTAATCAGATCTCTCTGAGCAATTTTGAGGATTAAATGTGACAGGAAATCATCAACGGTGGCATGTAATGCACACTACATTCTCAGTGTAAGTAGCTTTTCTTTATCTTTCTGTTCAGGGTTTGTCCTTGGCAAGATCTGCAGTACACAACGCTTGTCTTGGATTTAGCTTACTTGCCTCTCTGCACTCTCCCTTTTTTGGGCAATATTGAGTTTTTTGGTTCTAATCCCTGAGGTGCCCCCAAATAATCCATTCACATGAAGGTGAAGAGAATTTCTTATTTGGATGTCTCTTTTCACTTGGTGAACCCTGCATCCACTGCTATTAAAGAGGGAGTACACAATTTTTGATCTCTAAAACAGTGACAGGGTCAGCTGGGAGCCTTTGACTATTGCCAATATAGCGTCCTTGAATAGGACAGTCACCAATGGGGGTGGACCAGAGTGGTGCATATGCTTGAGTGCAGGACAATTCATGGCCCCAGCAAAGCTACAAACCATGTTACGCTGAGCTGGCCCTAGGACAAATCCTGAGCAGTAAGCCAGAAGGAGGGAAAAAAGCAAAAGTCACAAGGATCCTTGAATTCTATCCGTCAAATTGTCAGGTTTTACAGATCTGTAATCCTTTATCTAAAACTTTTGGGACAAACGTGCTTTGGAACTCAATTTTTTGTGATTTTAGAAAGGTGCTAAAGTACATATCATGCATATTATATGTAACACCCCCAGCGAGGTCTGGGGCAGCACCCCATTATCAAACACACTGTTTCTTTCTCAGCAAAGCAGATAAATATTCACACTAATGAGAGTAAATAAAGATTAAAAATAGCCTCATGTCAGTCCAGGTCAAATTTTTCCACTAAATGAGATCAAGTCAGGTTATATTTTGACACTAGATGAGACAGGAAAATAGTTTGGGTTTTCAGAAATGCTTGTACTTTGCTGTTGTTAATAATACACTGTGAACCTGAATCAGAAAGCAGACAGATACAAAATTATGGTCAAATGTAAGTCAAGTAAATGTACCTCTCACATTCTCTTATCCTTGTAACCAGAGTTCATCTGTCTGCCCAATAAATGTTCATTGAGGGACAGCAAAGTTGCAGGAAAAGTGTGCAATAGTGAGCAAGATGGAAAGGATTCCTGCCTTTATGCATCTTCTAGAACAGGGCCACACATTTGGACACCACCTTTACTTTCTCTCTGTCCTTCCTTTTTCAGTGAAATCAACAGTTACACATTATCTGCTTTCACCTTTTTTTGTGAGCTCTTGTGGTCTAACTCAGGAAGTGTAACATACAGTATAGTGTGATTCTTTGCCCATCTCACACCTTGATGGAACTAAGAACACTTAACGAAAGTTTTAGAACTTGGATGCCTATTGCAGGGGCATGTGCATAGTAGGTGCTCCTTAAATATTTGGTTATAAATACCTGCTCCTTTTAATGATTGACACACCTTAAAATTTCAGGTTTATCGGTTTATATAGAAAAAAGGGAATATTTATCCCATTCTATGACCTGGCCATCTGAATGGTTAGTTTTTCTTCTGAATTATTAAGTTAAAAATTAAGTAATAAAATAAAGGTTTAGCACCACACCCAGTAGTGAATCACCAATAGCATTGATATTTTTACCTTTACTTCCTATCTTAGTTCTACAACATTATTACCCTTTTGCACTATTAGATATTAAAATCATATGAATAATCAAGAATTATATTAATCAGTCCAGAAATTAAATAATATAGTAGCACATTTGAAGTTTAGGGGCACCTCTTGGGTGTAATTCACCAAGTGCAAACTTGGCTTCTTACTTCTCTGTAGATTCATCAGATTTATTATTTCTTTTTTGGAGATTATTATTATGATATCTTATAATATGCAATAAAATCAATGTCATTTGGCTGAGTTGGCTTTTTAAGTTATAAATAAGGTTATAAACTTACCAGAGACAAGGAATAAGAGCTATTTTCTTTGGAATAAATGACTTTTTTCTCTACTCTTTCCTTTGGTGTTATTAGGAATAATTATTCTGAAAAAGTATTCAGATACTAACTTCTGGGATCTTGCTTATCTATTCCTGAGTGGACAGGCAGTTTTGAGCGTTTAACTTTCAGGGGCATGGTTTTTCTATTTATAATGAAAGAAAAATTTCTTCCTCTCTTCTTTTCTCCTGATAGTGCAGTGAAATTGAACATGGATATTTCCTGAGAATTTCTTTTCAGTTCTTGAAAGGATAGATATGTGTATTTCAGGAATTGAGTGGAGGGAATTAGGGATATGCTCTAAAGCTCATTGGCTGTGCTCACATAGGGAAGAATCTTGACTTTTCTGTTTCTTAGCTTTCTTAACATTAACAGAGGAGTAGCATTTTTATCCTGTAAACCATGAAAAAATATTAGAAAATTATAAAATGCAAATTTTTGCAATAGCACTTTATAAAATATGAGTTGCTAAGCAAATATTGTTTTTTTAAATCAGTTATGTTAAGGTAGAACTATTCACATGTCAACTGTTCATGAACTCCATCTCTCAGAACTCAGATTAGTGTCTATATTAATTGGTAGAAGTAGACTGTAAGATGTGCTTCACTGGGTGACTAGTGGATCTGAAGATTGTGTGTTTCCTACAGTAATTCAAACAGACTTTAAAAGCCCAGGGTACACATTAAACCCTCAAGAACATCTTTCAAGTAACTGTGTGAACAACCAACCAATTAGGACACACCCTGGAAGTGTTTCCTACAATGTGAACTGTGTAACAGGACACACTAGAAAGGATAAGTCTAAACTTATTTTTTGCAACCTCATACTAGATTTTTGCTCCATTAGGAGGCAAGCTCAGGTTTTGACCTGTGAGTCTTAGAAAGCAGCTAATCCAAATTCCTGAGTTTCAAGTCAGTCTAATAGATTAACTCATAGAAACATGGAATAATCAAACTTTTTTTGTATCAAATGAAGCAAAAAATAAACAAATCAAATGGAAAAAATTCTGGGGTATCATTCAAGAGATCTAATGCTGAGAATGCTTAGAAGCATCTTGAATTTCTCTCCTAAAACTCTGACTTTAAAAAGTTGACAAATTACAGTGCAGCACATCAGAAGGAAGCATCTTTTCCAGCCAAGATCAAGGTGAAGGGCTTTATTCCCCAGTGGCCTATAGAAGTTCTCGGAGATGTTGGTGAATTTGAGAGAGGGGTTTTATTCTCAGCATTTTCTCAGTCTTCTGCCTCTTCCACGTTTAGTATGCTATGCTTTCTTATGTTGACCCAGCTGTGAACTCAGCCCTACTCAGGAGTGCAACAAAAATTTCAGTCACTAAATTATTTGAGGATCTGGACTTCATTGGAGATTTGGGGTTCCTTTTGCATATTTAATAAGCTCTACTACAATATGTCTTTTCAGTTTAGCTAAGAGTATCTGTAATCCATGAGCAACTCAACATAAGAAAAAAATGTTTGCAATCAAGTAAACAGTTAAAATATGAGTTTGCCCAAAGGAGAACATGCATGGGATTTAGAAGGTGGAAGTAAACAGAAATCACTGCTCTCACAAGGGTGCTTCAGGGATATGGTGGCACATGGAGAAAGAGGTGTCCTGAGTGTCACAGCTCATCCTTGCTTCCCTCTGCATACAGCTTGTCTACTTGAGCATTGGTTCCATTGACAACCATGTCCCCAAGCCAAACACCAGCCCAATATCTGCATGTCCACTAAAGAGGTTGCCAGACAGAGGCAAGAGCTTCCCCTGAAGCAGCAGCATTAGCAGACCTCTTCAGGATCTCTGTTTATGGGGCTTTCCTTGAGGGGCGTCCCCTGACTCCTACTCATCTGTCCCCATCAACACTTCAGAATGACTGGCTATTCAAGATTTCCGTGATCTCATTCATTCCTTCTAGATACACACGTCTCACAATTATATAAAGCCTAATTTCCATGATGAACCCTTTATCCTGCCTGAGTTTCAAGCCTGTCAGCTCATCCTATGCATTTCAGACTCAAAACTCAAGACTCCTGTTTGAGTTTCAAACCTACCAGCCTGCATTACAGATATCATACTTGCCAGTTCCCACAAAATTGCGTGAGTCAATTCTTAAAGTCTTGCCATATAAACAATTATATATGTATATATATAATATAAACAATTGAACCTGAATGATATGACAGATAAAGTTAGAGTAGGACAAGAGTCTACTGTTACCCTGCTACCCTCTTAATAAATGATTATTCCTGTTACAGTTGTGTGCAACACATGAAGATGAGCAGATCCTATCCATTAAAAATCTACATTTGGGGATCAAAGAGTTCCTTCATATTCCTAGAAGCTGAAATGATGCTCTGTTGTGGGGAAAAAATGTTTTGAGTTAGAGCAATACCTGCTTCTGCAAGGGCATCTTGCCCAGGTAACACTAGAGATAAAGTTTAAAGGAGCTGATTCTGTGAAATGCTACAGGTGGCTAATTGCCTTTCCTCCATTTAATTCATTTCTTAAGACTTAAATATAAGTTGGCTTTCTTAGCAAAGATGGCCATGTTCTGTTACTCAATCATATCTTTCCTATGACCTGAAACAACTGTTCTTTAACCAATTACACAATTTCTTCCTGATAAATTAAAAACAATTCTAATTAAATGCTATAATGGAACTATCAATCTATGTTACTGAGGCAGAAACTTAATGTAATTAGTTATTGATACTGCATAGCAGGTTTTTGTTGGAATCAGAGTAGGAGGGGTGACTGACTCTAGGATTCTTGCAAAACATATGGTCATGGTTGAAGATACATAACTGATTTATCTGGTTTCTTTCCAAAAGGACATTTGTTGTGTTAATATGGTCAATGGAAGAGATATAATAATGTTATTCTGAAATATCACACAACAACAGTCTTCACTACTACCAATGAGGCCTGCAGGAACAGAATGGATTATTTTCCTTGAATAGCCTTAGTAATTAATAATTTCTATGGAAAGAGAAATTAATTTGAGAAATGAATAGAAAATATGGAGGTATAAGGAAAATTTTTCTAGTCTGGGTATCATTCTTATTCCAAGGAAGCAATGATAGTGAGAGCTACTTAGAAATTAGAACTATTGCCTATTATTAATTTTGGGCTTTTTATTTTTAATATTCATTGTATATAGAAAACACTTGGTAATTGTTCACAGACTGAATGCCTAAGTGTCTGGAATAATTGTATCAGACAGCTCACCTGCATTTCCAAGCACTTTATTAAAACAAAACACCAATAATACAAAACTGTTTGTATAAACCTATCTTCCTTTTAACAACTCAAAAGTACATGTGTCAAAATTATAAACCTGGCCTGGAAATAAGAAGTGAAGATCTATTAGTACAGTAAAATTGGGTCACTATGTCCTCTGGAATATATAACGAATGCCTAGTGATTAATATTTTTCTATGAATTTCAGTGACAGTATTAGCATATCAACATGAATTAAATTAGCTAATTTTATAGACAAATGTAATATGGTATGATATTGCCTATTTGTTGAATAACTATGAAAGTGTCTTGCATTGCAGACATTTAGTTAAACCAGTAAATGAACTTTTAAAATGTTACTTAAAACATGGCTCTTCAAGAGAGTATAAAAATACAATTTGAGCCAACCTTTCAGGAACAAGTCTTAGATCTACCAAAGAGTCTTTTGTAGGGCAATTGGCACCCCCTCAATGCTTAGTATCTGTGATACTTAGGTTAGCCAGACTGTAAGGAATAGGGTATCTCCTCCATCTCAATAATGATCACATGCTCAGAAGTTTCTCTGTCACCTTTTTCAGAAATTGGGTGCTCAGATAGATACTTGTGACCAGCAGAATCCACGGCAGAGTGTCTGGTGATGTAAGTTCTTTGACTCTACTTTGCAATTGCACACCTCCTAAAACTAGAAAGTGACCAACTTAAGCATTTTTCAAGGCATTGTGATCCATGTTCACTATGCAGAGGTCATCAGGTGGACAATTTATACCCCATATTAGAGGCTCACAAATTTTTTATGTACTTGACATATTTTCCAATAAAGTAGAACATTCACTATAATTTTCAGTTCTACCAAGTATTCCATAGTTCTCCCAGATTACTACAAATTTGAATTTACATTGTAATGAAGGTAGAACAAAATGATGTTGTAATCAATAAGAAATTTCTTTTAGTGCATAACACAAGAAACACATATTGGCATGGTGTGACTTTAGTGGAAGTTTCTTTGTAAAGTAATTTATAAACTCTGAAGGCAAAAATTACTCAATAGATTTTGTTGAATTGGAAAGGATGAACTTGTAAAGGAGTTTGGAAAGAACTTTAGAAACATGTCTACTTAGCAAGACATCCAAGAGCAAGGCCAGAATGACTGGCTATTGCACTGTTTATATTTCCTCTAGGGAAAAGTGCAGACTTTAACAGTGAGATCTGTTTGTAAAAGCCAAGATTTACCCCTAGAGATGTTCCAGGGTGTGCCACAAAATCTATGGAAGAATATGCGATGAGCAAGAATGACTTTCTCACAAGTTCCAATCTTTGAACGAGATTTAAAGTTCAGTTCTATAGGATTGCTTGGAGGCATTGAGATCAGCAAAATCAGAGTACTTTATTCTAATTTATGCTAATTTTCTCCACCTAACTTCAACTTTATGCTAATTTTCTTCCATATAACCTCTTAGACATTTTTTCCTATTTCTTGGGATAGTTTTGAAGTATTAAACAATGTGTTTTTCACACCTCCTGATAATTCTTTCCTTTTGAACTTTCTTATTCAAACAGTGAGGGCAGCCTGGTCTATCGCCTTGGGAGAAGGATGTGGCAAGCCAGAAAGGAAAATATAGCCTGCCAATTTTTCCTGCCTTGTTTGAAACCCTAAAGCACTGAAAGCAATTGAAAGATGCCATCTTTTCTTGAGTAGATGCATATAAGCCAAATTCTAAGAAGTAGCATTATCCCCACATAAGGCTTCCTGCTGAGTCCAACCAAATGAGGTTTTTTCGAAGCCTCAAGAGGGTGCCCCAGATTGCCCAGAAGCTGAGATTTCTCTCACATCAAGCATTGCACAAGCAGCAAACACCCCGCACCTGTAGGGTTTATGTAACAGAGCATCAAGTATGACTCTAGCTACATGCTCAGACTGATGAATACAGAGCAGATTGATGGTCTAACTCTTGGATGTTCACATGGACAATCACATCAAGGAACAGAATCCTCACTGTGACTCATATGTCCTATACAAATCCTATCCACAAGGAAGCTATCCCAGGGAAGCTATCCCAGGGAAGAGGGAAAACCTCAAATAGGCTGAGATTTCAGGACATGGTGCAAGCCTTGAAAGATAAATTCTGCTTCCATAGGGAAAAAAATGCTGTGTTTCTTTGTATGGCTGGACTGTGAATTTGTATACTACCTACACAGAGAAATGGGTGAAAATGCTTTATGGTTCTGCTTTCAGTTAGAATGAATTCATGTGCAGCTATTTTGAGTACAAATATATTTACCTGCCTTTTACAGAATTAAGGATTCCACATAAATAATAATAAATATATTTTCTTTACTCCTCATTTTTTAATGGGAGGTATATGATTGTGTAAGGATTGTTTTCATGAGTGGAAACAAATTCATGATGTCACTGGGTGTATAAACATTGAGAGCAGGAAAAAGTAGAGAACGCTTCCATCTCTCCATAGACCTAACTTGCACTGTTTCCTTCTATTATTAGTTTTATTCACATCATTGATACATATTAGTTCAATTAATAGATAGGGTTATAGATATGAATGAATACTTGAATTCACATGAAGAAAACATTTCATCATTGAAATTTTAGCCTCAACTCTTTATCAGCTTTTGTAACTTTCTTGTAATCTTATCCATTTGAACAAATGAAAAAGCTTTCTGTTTCCATCCAGGTTTGGCCTGTTTGTAAAAAAAAAAAAAAAAAGCACATTCAGACCCTTTTCCGTTCTTTTAATATTTATGGAAAACCCAGTATCTACAAGGCACTGTACAGTGTCATGGCTGAGATACAAGGATAAGCAATATCCCTCCCCTCGAGGAGCCCAAATTCTTATAAAAGAGATAAGACTTAAATACACAGGTAGCAATGAAAGTAGCAAATGATAAATTTTACAGGACAGGTGTAGATAAATCGTTATGGGTGTGAAAGTCTAGGGAGATTACATAACATAACAAGTTTTAAAATAAATATAAATTGTTCCCTTCAAAATGTAAATACTGAGAATGTGTGTTTTCGTTTAGTGTGTCTCTTGAACATAACTGGCTACACATTTCTTTTATTTGCTCTATTTTCCAAAGATGGTTTACTTATGCATTTATGTGATATAAAATTTGTTTTTCATTTGAGAAATTTTCTCCTAGATTGACCCATGGTAATAATACTCAGAGATTGTTGTTGGGTGCTGCCTAGGAGGTAACATTTTAATGTGCTAGGGAAGTCTGAGCCCTACTAGGACACACAATGTATTAACAAATGGAATTGCTTTATGTGTAAAGCATTCATTAAGCTTGATGAGAACAGGTGGGAAAATAACTTTTTGGTATATTGAACCACAAATCTCTCAAATGCAACTATCTTATGAGTGAATTTTTATAATCTGCTTGTAAGATTTTCTTTCCTGATTGATGTTCATGAAAATTTTATAGTTTCTATTTGCTGGTTGAGCTTGAGAAGTTAGAACACTTGGCATTTAAAAACCCTGAATGCAGAGGGTATTTGAAACATACAGAAGGAAAGACCTTTCCAACAGGAGACAGATGGCATGATTTGTTCTAATGGGCCATGTGTTCCTGGCTGGCCTAAGTCTGATTTTGCTCACCCCCTATGCCCATTGGTTTATACTGAAAAGAATCTCCATTCCAGCAAAAGGATTTGGAGCTTTAAATTCAATTTTGGCTTCTACAATTTGTGCTTATTATAGTTATAGATTATTTCAATTGTGCATAAATAAAACTTTGATGAAATAAATTAAGAACACAAATTTATTTGTTTATGCAATTGAGAAGGACAGACTACAAACTTACAGGATATAAAAAAGTTACTATCAATTCCCAGGGTTTTTGACACCTCAGCAAAACTGTCCTCTGTGTTAGTTTCATTTACAGGCTCCATAAGGTTTAACAGAAAAAGAGGGAATTCCTTAAGGAGTTCTGAGATGCAGTCTGATTGGACCCAAGGGCATCATGTGTCTACCATGCCTGAACCAGTCACAGTAGCAAGGGATTTCCTCTTTTTGACTGGCTGGGATTGAGTGATCAGTTCTTTATTCTGAAATTGAAGTAATAAATAAAATTTCATCCACCAAGAAAGGGAACAGTTCCTGGAAGTCAGAAAAATTAAAGTCTCTAAGAGTGTTCTAGAGGTCTTGAACCTCTAGATGCTATCTATCCCCAGTTAGTAAGAGCTAGAAAACATGCAACTCTAAAAGTAGAATATGTGGATATATTTTTATGTGTGTTCAGAATGGGAAGAGAGAAATGTGGATATATGTGTAACAGGAAAATTCTGACAGAATATACATTTGTACACGTCTTTAAAAGGATTCAAGTAATAGTTTTGAAACATATATTTTACATGCATATATGAAAACACCATTATTCATATGTAACTAAAAAATCATTCAATATTAAATATTATAATTATATTTTCATTTTGTTTATTTGAATTTTCTTGTTTCTAAAGTCATTTACTGTAATTAAAATAATAAATAGCTGCTTTAGAACTATATAGTTGAAACAAACCACATTATAGCATTATTAAACTATGTGAAGTAAATGTTTTTTCTCCAGTTATTAAGCTGCCCAAATCTGATTATTAATCAAGATCTTTCCTAAGAGTTGCTGAACAGAGGTTCTATACTGAGTTACAGTGTTGCCCATGGAGCTCCCCATTAGCCACCTTACTAGGAAAGAGAGAAAGCAATCTCTTCCTTTTCCCTCTATGAATTCTTTATAGAAACTAGGTTTATATTTTGGACTGTAAAGTACATCTAGATATTTTATTCTTTCCTTTAATAAATAGTAACAACAGGACATGATGACAAGCGATGCACAGTGGCAACACCTGGAATCCCAGAAACCTGGGATTCAACTGGAGGATCACAAGTTCAAAGCCAGCCTCAGTGACTTCGTGAGACCCTGTCTCAAAGTAAAAAATAAAAAGGGATGGGTGTGTGGCTCAGTGGTTCAATCCCGGTTTCAATCCCTTATATCAAACAGAACAAAACCCCAATAATAATAATAATAATTCAGCTGCTTGCTTTCATATATTGAACTGTCACGATGTTCCAGGTACAGAAGTATTTTTGACCCAAATAACAACCCTGGTGTTTCATTTATTTATTTAATTGAGATCCTTATTAAGGAAATACTACCTTCTAAAAAGTGACCTGAAAGGTGGATACTTTACCACAAGGATAAAGTGTCCAAAAGAAGAAGTCACTAAGGGTAAAGGGAGAGAGAATGGCTCATTCTAAAAATGAGGTGCAGGGGCTGGAGCGGTGGTTCAGTGGTTACTGCGCTTGCCTGGCAAGCACGAGGACCCAGGTTCAAACACCAGCACCACATACACAACTAAGTGTTGGAGCAACGAAGGCCATGTGAAAAACTAAATGAAGTTGTTTCTCTCTTTCTCTGTCTCTCTCACTGTCCCTCCTCTCTCTTAAAAAAAAAAATGAGGTGCATTCCTTGGAACCATAGCAGGGTGTTAGTGCTAAAAATGGTGAGAACCTACACCCAACTTCAGATAGACCTCTAGTGGTAGACCATAGGAATTCAGATGAAGGGGCCATGGGGGTAGGGGGGTTGGTACACACTTGGAAGCTAAAAAATTTATTAACATGAGTGGACTCTGTTCAAAGCAGAAATTAAGAGGAATTTGGGTTTTCTTTTAAGACAAACAGCATGATTTCTGCTAAGGGCTGAATGTTCCCCAAAATATATATATTGGAAATATTATTCCTGATGTAACAGAGTTGGAAGGTCGATCTTTTGGGAAGTATTTAAGTCACGAGGGCAAAGCAACAAGAATGTATTAATGCCAGTATAAAAAGGGCTTGTATGAGGGGACTTGCTCTTTCTTGCCCTTTTGTCTTCTGCCATGTGAGGACACAGCAAGGGAACCTTTATCTGATGCTGGTGTCTTGCTCTTGGATTTCCTAACCCCTAGAATTGTGAGAAATAATTTTTTGTCCTTTATAAATTACCCAGTCTCCGGTATTTTGTTGTAGTAGCACAAAAATGGATTAAGCCATTTTCCTTTATTATAACTAAAGCCTTAATGTAAGCCCTGTGCCCACTTCTGCCATTAACTTAGGGAGAGAGGAATGATCTAAAAAGTCTTCGCTGTTGCAACATTGGCTCCTCAACTCATATCTTGCAAGTTATGTTATTTACTCTTAATATTTAACAGTAAGGGATTGGTGTTTGAACTATTTAAGTTTGCAACACAGATCTTCCTCCTGTTATCTGAGTGGTTTGGGGAAATAAGCAAATTCTTTCAAGGCTCAGCTTCCTCATTTGTAAGCTGGCTTAATGTAGTCATTTATAGCCTTTACAAATATCTGTCACAGAGTGTTCCACAGAAGCAATTTAGTTTAGTGGCTAATTGCATAGAAAGGAGTCACATTATTGCATTAAACACAAGTTTTACCTTCTACTGGCTGTAGGACCTTGCACAATTATGAAATTAACTTTTGATATTTAAGAGCAAGGGCTTTGGCATTTGAGTGATTTGAGTTCCAAATACTGACCTGCCACTCACTATCCCCATGGTCTTGGTGAAAAATCCAAACCTTTCTAAGGCTCAGTTTCCTAATTTATAAAATGAGGAGGATAATATGAACAGTTCCTATATCATAGTATTATATGAGGATTACATGAGTTACTCTGAGTGCTTAGTACAGGGCTGCACTCACAATAAGCAATATATTCACATTTACTCTTACAATATGAGTACTTTCTTGTAGGCTAGTTGTGGGGTCTGAAAGAGTGACTGTTGACTTAAAAAGCACTTAGTCTAACGCTTCTGTATACATAAGTGCTGTGTTAATGTGCAATAAGGTTAAGGAACCACAACATTAAATGCATTGGCCTGGCTTCTGCAGACCAGCAAGTACACCTGAGGATTCACCCTCATTTCTGCCTAAAATCAGGGACTAGATGCTCACCCTAAGGCAGAATTGTTTCCGTGATGACACCTACACATGAACAGTTCCTTTTATAGCTTCCCTGTGTTTAACGGTTTATTTTAAGGGGTTACTGGTAATATGCTGAAGGATCTATTTCTACCCCCTTGCCATTTGATCTTACTATCAATTGCGGGTCCTTTCTTCCAAATTTCCTGCATTTTCTATGTTGTATCTCTCCCTCAAAATATCATGGAATCTTTCCCCCATGTCCCTTTCTTTTTCTTCTGAATAAAGTCTCTACAGATGAATTAATCCAGACTATCACTTAACTATCATCTACTAATTAAGTTGAAGTTCCTAAATTCTATATTTCTCATGATATCTTTATATGAATGTCAAATGGGTATCTCAGATTAAACGAGGCCAAAAGCAAACTCTTAGGAGCTGGAGTGGTTGCCCTGGGGTTAAGGGGCTTGCCTGGCATGTGCTAGGATGCGGGTTCGAACCCCAGAACCATGTATACAATAAAGTGTTGGAACAAAGTCCACATGAAAAACTAAATAAAATTGATTCTCTCTCTCTCTCTCTTAAAAAAATCAGACTCTTTCTTCAGAGCCCCTTTTCTCCACTCCAGTTTCAGCTTTTCTTCTAACTTAACCATCTATTCAGTTGTTCCAGACCCTCCAATTTTTTTCTCTCTTCTTACCACATTCAATCCAACAGCAATTTCTGCCAAACTATAATTTATTTATTCATTCAAACAATTCTTTACTCTCTGTCCCCAATGGTAGTACCATCATGGAAACCATCAGTTTTCCTACTGAAATACTGTGGTGGTATCTGGACTATTCAGACATCTGCTTTTCCCCTATAATCCTTACCATGTACCCTGCAGAGGATCATGGTCCTCTTCTACTTGAGATTCCCCTTTGGCTCCCCACTGCATGATGTTAGGGTCAGAATTCCTTCCTCTGCTTCACCTGATCTTTCTTCCATGACCTTACCTTAAGCTATTCTCCCTTTCTTAACTTTAATCCATGTTGGTTTTCTTTTTGGCATTGGAACAAATGAAACTTGCAGCTTCCTCAAGGTATTTGCTATGAACTCAACCTGTACTTGGAATATTGTTTTCCATATCCTTTTTTCTTTTTTTATTAAGACATTTATTTGTTGAATAATCAAACATGCTTCTAAGGAAAAAATATATGCGTGTGTGTGTGTATATATATATATATATATGTATATATATATATATATATATAAAATCTGAAAATTAGAAGTCTTGATGCTTACTCTCATTTTATGGGTGAGCTTTTCAAAAATGCTATCTTGACCATGCCACCTGCAGCAGTCATGTAGTTGTTTCCTAAAATACCATCTTTGCACAACAATTTTTCACCTTCTGATACTTTTTCTCACTTACTGATTTATTGTTTCATTTATTATTAATCTGATTCACACTAGAACAGCAGTTCTGGAGGTGGCTCTGCCTCTCTAGGTAACAATTAGTAACATCTGGAGATGTTTTTGATTTTCATATTAGGGTCAGTGCTAAACATCCTTTAATGAGCTAAGCAAACTCCTGCAACAAAAAGTTACCTGCCCAAAATGTATATAGTTAACAAATTGCATCAGAATAAAGCCATATGAGAGCAGGGACTTTGTCTTTTTCACATTCTATTCTCAGTGACTAGAATAGTGCCAAACATATACGAAGCATCAGTAAATACACTGAATAGATAAATGTATGAATGTAAGCTCTGTAAGACCTTAAGAGGATCAAGAATATTTTCGGGTACATATTTAAAGAACTTTGTATTGCAGAAGCTTGGTGGATATGCAAAGAAAAAACTCTAAACTGATGGTGTTTGGCATTGATGGGATAAAAAATATATGACTTAGGAAATGATGGTCATTAGAACTCCTTCCCCTGCTGCAGCTCAGATATAAGGAATCACTATGAACAACAGAAATCTGTGTTAACATGTTCTCTTTTGAAAGAGCATTCCTCTCCTATGAAAGCAGCCCACGCACAGATGAGTAAGCACTTAGCAATCAGACTACCTGATTCACATTCCTCCCACTCTTTCATAGTTACACACTTTTTTTGGTGGGGGGAGTACCAGGGATTGAATCCAAGGTCCTTTACAACTGAACAACATACCCAGTCCTTTTGCCTTTTTTAATTTTTATTTTGAGACAGGGCCTTGCTGAGTTGCTGAGGCTGGCTTTGAACTTAGCGGTCCTCCTGCCTCAGCCTCCCAACTTTCTGAGTTTACAGGTATGCACCATGCCACCTGGCCACAGCTATGTGCTCTTATACAACTTCCAGAGCTTCTTCATGTTTCAGTTTCTAAATTGTAAAATGCAAATAACAATGTACTCATTGTTAACATGGAATTGTGTCAAACATTGTACACGAGTCCAATGAACAGAACAGAACTTAGGGTTTAATAACTGTTGTTATGTGTTAGGTCTCTTCCAAAGTTAGAAGAAACTGGTTATATCTGTTCTTAACTGCCTATGGGGTCCTTTGGAAACCTGGACTTCAGAAGACAGAACTTCCTGATGATAGGAATAAATGTTAGCGAGGATAGTCATTCTTTGTAAAATGAAAGTGAGTGGGTATTGCAAAAATTAATATATATGGGAACAATAGTAATAACAATGAATAACAATAGGACTCCCAATCTAATAATCTTCCTTAAAATTCCTGGTACACAGGACTCAAGTGGCCAGTGGAATTTCTATTCTCACGTCGTTAGCTCAGAGTCAGAGGATTAAACCCTGGGGAAGTGAGCTACAGGTTGAAAGACTTGCATGCCTGTGTGCCGTCACACGCACAGAGCTGTGCTGGGTCCCCACTCTTTGCTCTCTCTGCTCCCACCTTCTTTAGTTCTTCCTGCTCTGCCTCTTGGCAGGCAGTGCAAATCAATAGGAAATAATAGGTGGGAAATGGTTGTGCTCCTTGGAGGAATTTCTGAGATAAACGGGAGACCTTATAGTTATTATATGACTAATGAATGCTGTTTTCCTCAGTGCACTCAAATGTAGGCAGTATTATTGAACCTGGCCTTGGTCAACTATGGTATTGATTTCCTTTTGTGATTTCAGATTCTCTTCTCAAGTAACCTTAACTAAAGACTTGAAATAGGAAAACCAATACAGATTAGACAAAGTGTACACTGAACTTCTGACCTAGGTTTTAATTGATGGCTTTTGGTAAAATCTTAGGGGGGCTTTTCATTCTCTTTCTCTCTCTCTTCCATCCCTCCTCCCATTGTTATCTTTTTCTTTTTTTCTTCCTTCCTTTCTTTCATTTTCTTATGTCTTTTCATTATTTTTCACTACAAATGGTCCTTTAATGATGCTTCATTAATAAGTGGTAAATCATCTTTCTGTGTTTAATGATTTCATTAAGACGTAATTTATGTCCCATAAAATCTACCCATTTAAGATGCATACTTGGGTTTTTGGGGTTCATTTAAAAAGTCATGGAGCCATCATGAACATATTGATCACCTTGAAAAGAAAACTTGTGCACATTTTAAGCTCTTCCTTATCTTTCCTCTATGTTCCAGGCAATCACCATTCAACATTCTGTCTCTATAGTCTTATTTATTCTGAATGTTTAATATAAATGGAATAAAATAATATGTGATATCTTAAGTCTGGTTTCCTTCAGCTAACATATTTTGAACCAGATCTATTAAGATTTCAACTTTTAGGCTGGGAGCATTTGTGCATACTATAATCCCAGTGGCAAGGGAGGCTGAGGCAGGAGGATTGCATTTCAGCAACTTAGGCCCTATCTCTAAATAAATAAATAAGTAAATTAAAAAGGCTGAGGATGTGGCTCAGTGTTTAAGTGCTTTGAGTTCAATCCTTGACACAAAAATAAATTGTTTTTTCACCTTATTAGTTGTGGCAAAAACCCTAAATCATGACCAATTTTCCATTCTGATTGGCTCACAGAATCTAGGCATTTCTGAGGCCTCATCCTGGGGAATGTGGGAAAGGGTCTTCACAGATGGACTATTATTTTCTCTGGATTGCTACTCCATGGCCAGTAGAGCTTTGCAAGAAACTGGCTTCTTATTGAAGGGGTTATATTAGGGGTCCCAATTATTCTGGTCACATCATGATAGGTTCTATAGGTGTTCCCAACATTGCCTTGAATTTTACCTTCCCCATCACCCTTCCTCTCTATAGAACTTCCTTGAGGAATCTCCCTGTAACTCTATGCAATAAAAACCATCTTCCTTGAGACTACCAGAGTCTTCCGAGGGATATATATGTATATATATATATATATATATATATATATATACGTATATATATATATACGTATATATATATACGTATATATATATAGATACTGTTCTTAAAGGAAATCCATACTAACTTCCATCTGGCAGAGATGTACCCCAAATCTGATTTGCTGCCAAACCATTAGCTTTTGACATTTAATAGTTTCCTATAACAAGTGGTATAGATAATATCTGGTGATTTCCTGAGGTCAACTATCATTCTGGAAAGTATGAGATTAATGTAAAGGTCACTTAGTTGAATGCCTGAGAACAAAATATGACTCATGACACGCAAATGTGAGCATCTATTGAATAACCACTATGTGTTTGGCCTATATATGGGGGAGATATTAAGACTATTAAAGTTAACACTCACAACATCCTTTTTAATAAGGTAAAATATTTGTAGTTTTTGCTAGGTATAATACCAAGAACATTCCATGCTGTTTCTTTTAATTTTTGTACAAAAATATTTTGCATAAAAGAATTTCAATGGTTAACTGATACCTTACCCTATATATCACAGTTCAAAATATCACACATACTACCTAACATAACTAATAAATCCAGGAAATACATGTTATTATTAAAATCCACATTTTACATGTGAATAAATTATAGTTTAAGGCATCCAGTCTATAAAGATTTCCAGTTTGGTTTGCTGCACTCCCATGGTAGGATTATGTCTTGATCCACTGCTGGTAGTGTGAGGCCATAGAGCAACATATGGCCAATGGCTAACACAGCATTGAATTGCAATGCAAGACCCAGTAGAATGTCCATTTTTTTCATAGTGACACAAAACATTACATAGAGCAGCATCCCCATCAGGGGCTTCTGGGTTGAGGACAATGTATAAGCAATGGCCAGTTTGTGTTGCACAGGTAGCTTGTATGAGGAAGGAAACTCTAGTTTTAAGTCACCAGGAACTATGTATATAATGTATGCACATATCTATAGTCCGTTAGATCTATGCCAGTAACTACTACAGCATAAATTTCCCCATTCTGATCAATATATTCATCTATTTAATTGGTAAAGCAGCAATGATACATAGGCCATTGGATGCTGAAGACTGAATTTTTAACTACTTTGCCCAATTTCTTGCTATGATATACTCTGCTTCTCCAAATTTAAAGATGAGACATAGTTATGAGAGTTTTTAATTCTTGCTCAACCTTTCAGATCAAGCAAATAAACTTGGGTCTTGAAAACAGTTCCATGGTGCTAGACATTATTCTAAAGGCCTGGCTAAAAATAGACATAGTTTCTATTCTAAACTTTGCTAAGCAACTTATTCCATAATAGATTTTAGTGCATAGAGGTGTAGGAAAACCTGAAATGACTCCTTGGCTGTGTGCATGCAACATTTTACAGAGGAGGTGACATATGCAACATACACTGATAGATGTGAAAGTAAGAGTTTTAAAATAATCCCCAAGATGTCTGTTTCCTAGAGCACATGATGTATATCATCTCCTCTGTGTGTGGGTGAGACTAGTGAAAATGGCAGATGCCATTCACATAATTAAGCTTCATTCTCTGGCAAAGGTAGGGGGATTTCGCAGATATAATAAAGGTCTAAAATCACTTTTAGTTAAATGGATAGACTCCCCTCGAAAGACTTAACAAAGGAGGTAGTGATAAGGTTGACTAGGAAGAAAATCTGGAGTTGATTTCTGGGATCTAGTGTTTGATCAGACAAGGATAGGAATCTCTGGTATCCTTCCAAAAATTCCATGATTCTTAGAATTGAAAATAACTGCTGATTACTTCATCCCAGAGTCTGCCTCCCAAAGAAGTGAAATGAGGAAGCCTTCACAAAGTCCTCTCTCATCCATTCCAAGTGGAAATGTATTTTCCATTTTACAAAATCTTATACCATTTTTAGATATCTCTCTTACTGAGTTTATATGTTTTTGCCAGGAAATTTCTATTCATAGTGTGCCTTCCTTTTTAGACTAGCGGTTTTCCAAAAATAGGATCTATGTCTGGTCTATTTCCACATATTCTCCAGTTCCTAGACATTTTTGCCTTGCATATATAACAAAAATCTGCTGAATTAATCAATTAAATGTAGGTTGCAATTTGAATTGTCATCCCCAGGTGATCTCCATAACTAAATTTGAAAGGATAATTATGGAGCACCTGGAGAAAAGCAACCTATTTAAGGAATGTAGAATGTCTGAACAGATTAAAACTAGGGTTTCAAGCCTGATTATCTCCAGGGGTGAAGAGCTGAAATCAATAGGGGTAGTGAAGCAAATGCAGGAAAATAGGTCACTGTTGAAGGCAGAGTCCATACCTAGTAGAGCACAGGGCTGCCAGTTGGATGAAGCCAATTGCTGCTGTGTGGGAAACAGGCTCTATGTTGCTAAATTCTTTAATTCTTTCAAGAGAAGTTAGAAATTCAGACTTGATGTGAATTTTTTTTTTAAGATAGAAGGACAGTGAGCACCCGAGAGAGACAGATAATCAATTTTGATTGAGTTTTTCACATGGCTTTCGTTGCTCTGACACTTAGTTGTGTACATGGGTGCTGCGGTTTGAACCCCTGTACTTGTGCATGCTGGGCAAGCGCCGTAACCACCGAGCCACAACCACCGAGCCACTGCTCCAGCCCATGATGTGAAGTTTTCTAACCTTTCAATATGCACACACTAAGCATACATCTATGAATAACCTTCAACCTGAGGGTGGGGGAGCACAATCCCTAAAACCCATGGGAAGGAATTCTTAAGATTTAAACACCTTCAGATTTCCGAATTGTGTGTGTCTGTGCCCAAATAGTTGCATTTCATGAGAAAATGAACTGTATTTATTTGGAGGGTCTTTTTTATCTACTGTCATGTTGGTACATTTTTCACTGGGAGAACTAAAGGAGAGTATTTAGATGCTGAAAACAGTATTTGAATCATCATTTCCAGACTGGTTTAAGTCTCTGAGGAAAGGTCCAATAGAACTGTGAGATAATTGCTGTTGTTGTTTTTAATGCCCCTCTTTTCACCTTTAAAATAAGCTTGTGAAATGTCTGGCTAACAGTCCCGCTGTTTATTGAAAAAGGCAGCCAGATCATTTTGTGCCAGCATCCCTGCATTTATATTTCAATGATACGAAAATAGGAAACCCAGACCTGAATCCAAATCCTTTCTTTTAGCACACAGAGAAATATATCTCCTTTTCCTTCCATCTGATCACTCCTGACATCTGTGCAATAAATATGGATTAGATAAGAACACAAGCACTAAATTTCTTTTGTTGCTTCTAACTCACAAAATAAGACTATTTGGTGTGGGTAAGAAAAGAGCCCTGTCTGTGAACATAGGGCTACTTAAGGAGGTACTGTAAATGAAGAAGACACCTGTGTGTATATATGCACGTATATGTGCATGTGTTAAATTATCTAAGCTGAAAACGGGGTGGTGAGGAGTGTGTGCATCACTCTTTGGTGTAAATTCAACAACTTTTTGGATAAAATGTTAGAAAACTCTAATGTTTCACTGATGGGTCATGGAGTTACATTTCCTTTGCTAAGTAGATTTTTATCTGATTTACTTAACATGAAGCATTAGAGTGGAGCTAAACAAGAAAGAAACAAACACACAGCAAGATTTACAAATTTCTGTACTAAAGGTGTCTTAAGAAGAAAAGTCTTAAAAAGTTCTGATTTAAGGTATGCTCTAATTTTACACAAAGGGAAAGAAATCACACATAGTATGAATTGTGACCAGTTTTATGGCTTCAGGCTCAGGTTTATGAACATCAGTCATGAGTAGAGTATAGAGATCAGAGATAAATGTTCTCTTTTTAAATCAATTCATATGATTTGCCTATTTGGACTAAGATGCCTTACCTTCAATAATAAGTAAATCAGAACAAAATAAAATAAACAAAACAAATATAGTATATTATTATCTGAAGATGTTCTTAAACTTTACATCTTACTTCACAAGATGGGAATTTGGTCTCTTTAAATAGTCTTTAAAAACAATTATTTATAATAATAGCTTAAATGCACTAACTCAACCAGCAGAATTTTAATGCTATTGACTTGACACTAACCAATCAATAATGGTCTTATTTGTTTCATGCAAAACTTCAACAATTTGAAGAAAAGATATATCATGTCTATGACCTAGATATATAAGTTTTATCTTAAAATTGTCCTTTGAAAATCATTAAGCACTTTCTCTCAATGGGGTTTTGGGGGTCAATTATTAGTAAGTGGGGGAATCAGCACCAAGGGAAAGGGAGAGGAGTATTCCAGAGCTGATGGTTCATGGAACCCCTCAGAGCCCAGTGGATCCTCCTCACACTGTCGATCTCCCTGCTTCCTTTGTGGTACTTCTAAAGCAGCATGGGCCACACTCAATGGTACTCTCAAGTGGGGAACAGATTGTCTCGCCCATGAATAATTTTCAGTGAACAGCAGATGAAAAGAAGACTAATTTCATGTCAGATTATCTCTGAGCAGAGTCCTTGTTCTGCCTTTGAGTTTTATATCAGATATCCACAGAAAGTTGAGGCAGTTGGCTTCGATTTTCCATTCCCCTCACACTTTATTTCAGGGTCTCTCGATGTCCTAAAGATATGTCTTAGCCAGAAACTGACCAAAAAGTCCAGTTGTCTCTTAGCACCATAAGGGATTTGTTCCAGGATGCTCTCAGATACCAAAATGCAAAGAGACTCAATTCTCTTGCATAAAATGCTGTAGTGTTTGCATATAGCCTACATATATCATCGCATATGTAGAGTATTTATAATACCTGATGCAATGTAAATACCATGCAAATGCAAATAGTTGTACTGTATTATTTAGACAATAATGACAAGAGAAAGTGGTCTTTACCATTTTGGTATAGATGTAGTATAACTTTTCTTATTATCTTTGATCTGTAGTTAGTTCAGTCCCTGGAGGTAGCTACCACATGTATGGAGGGCCAACTTTATATGATTAATGACCAGCAGAAGCCTTTTAACCTCTGAGGTGCTTGACCATTCTTGATTGGGCTTTCAGTATTAAATGCTCACAGAAGCACTCTGGTGACAATTGCGCTGGTCTAGAATAGAGGTTCTTGAATTCAAGGATCACTGAGACTTGACCACTTCATCTCATACTCCTGGCTTCCAGAGTCACTCTGGATATTTGTTCTGACTTCTCCAGGAGGAACACTAGCTCTCCCTACTCTTCCAACCAAGAACTCCTTAGCTCCATCACCACATTGACTGAGACCCGTTCCTCCAGGATCAGTGCATCCAGCAGATCGCTTCTCAAATTTTCTCACCAAAGTACACTTGAGTAAGAAGGAGAGGGAATTCATATTTCTAAATAGGATGGGGGAAGAAAAATTGGAGAACTTGAAGAACTAACTTAAAACATGAATGCTAGTGATATCTGAAGATATAGGACAGAGTCTGATATTTTGCAATTGTTGGGATTTACCTTATAAATTCACAATGCAGGTTAACATTAACATGTAATGTTAATGTTACTACAAGGTAAAGATTTAATGTTTGATACTATTTAATAATATATTAATATAGAACAGATCAATACTTACAAAAATGTCAGTCTTACTGGTTCCACATAAAATATTTCCCCCAAATAGTTGAGTAAAAATGATCATTCTGGAAGTTGTGCTAACTGTATCCAGTGATCTTTCCTGCTCTCGCTGCCCATTTCTCAGTTGCCTCATACCTGCCAATGCTCAGAGGCAAAAGCAATGTCTGATGAGAAGCATTAACTTATCAGGAATTCTGACTAATAAGCTCAATTGCTTTGCATACTTGCTCTGAAGTCTGAGATTTTACACTTTTTATGTGGTTTTTAGTTTTAATGAAATGCATCCATTTCTTCCCTTCCCTCTTTAAAAATGTCCATAAGGAGCAACAGATTAAATTCACAATTAGAAGTGCTCTCAAACATAATTTGCCCACAATTGACAGCCAAGAAAAGGGTAAAGAAGAAAGACCTTTGAAAGAGGTTTTAGGAGTGAACTGCTTTATCTTTTTATAAACTGTATGGAGGTCAAAACTTCATGCAAAATAAGAAAATAAATCTAAAAAGTAATAGGGCATAGTTAAATCAGTATCGATTATTTAGAGTGAAAATACTTTATGGGAGGCAGTAAAATCTTTTTAGATCCTGGGGGGAAATACAGGAGTAGAAATGGAATAAATTACTACAATTTAATCACTTGGTAAATAACTAAAATACTATTGCTGGATTTATGGTGTCAGAGTGCAACATCCTATTAAATACAGAACATGTGAGTGATTCGGTTGTGATGGATTTTAGAAAACCAGTGTAGGAGCCACTGCTGTCTATATGTGTTATTTTCTGTATTCCTCTTTATGATTCTTTCTTACATATGGGTCCATTTTTAAATTTCCTGTGTGTGTAAAACAACACGTTTTTACTTAAAGGAGTCCATTGAATTCTGAACTATCCATTAAAGAACCTTCCTTCCCTTTGCCGTTTGCCCTGCTGATGATTTTGATCAAAACCACTCCTGGTTGGTTTGTCTTTCTCTAGAACAGCTGGGCCACCCTTTTGGCTGCAACTCCATGGCTCTATTTGACTCCCAAGTGTTTGGAGGTGATAACTATAATTATAATTTTGTCCAAGGAGACAGAAACCACGAATTATATGACATTTCCTGCTTCTACTAGCTTTGTAACGTTCGAGCACTGATCAGAAGAAGTCAAGAACCAGGCTTGTCATAGGGCTCTTGTCAAAACCGTGCATGTGGCAAAGCTGGACATTGCTTTCAACTAGAAAGGCAATTCATTACCATCATCCTTCTCACCAAATACTCAGCTGAAGTCTTTCCTGAATGATTCTGACATTTTACAAACTGTTTTTTAAGACCAGGTGCAGTGGTGCACACCTTTAATCCCAGTGGCTCGAGAGGCTGAGGCAGGAGGATTACAAATTCAAAGCCAGCCTCAGCAATATAGGGAGGCCCTAAGCAACTTTAAGAGACCCTATCTCAAAATAAAAAATAAAAAGGGCTGGGGACGTGTCTCAGTCATTAGGCACACCTGGGTTCAATCTCTGGTACCAAAATCAAACATACAAAAACCAGAAAACACAATAAAAATAAAAAACTTTTTTTTAATCTTCTTATCAGAACTTATGTCTCCTACAGGAGATCTGGGAGTGGGTTAAGTGGGCAGGGGCAGATCCGGACAAGGATTGGGTTTGTTAATTTGTAATCATATAGGCATATATGAATGTGTAGCAATGAATCCCTTCAATATGTAAGACTATTTTGAATTAATAAAACAAAATAATTTTTGCATTTTTGTCCCATTTTTTATAGCTGACTAAAATATAGTGAAATAGATTAAACTTCAATAAACAATAAGTAACAAAAATAATGTTTAATTTTAATTTATATTAATTATACATATTCATGTATTTGTATTCAAACAATAAATATAACAAAATGCAAAATATTAAGAACATAATGTACAGAAAGATAATAGTCAATTGCATATAATCATTTTCTTAATAGTAATTTTAAAATCATTTACTCATTTTCAGTAACCTTTATATTTTTCTCACATGTATTTTCTTTGCCAAGTAACTCTATTTTAGAGTGAACTATATGAAATTGCAGCAGATATCTACCAGTCAGGTGATACACACACACACAACCACACAAATATTTCTGCTGGGCATGCATGCCTGTAATCTCAGAGACTTGGGAGATTGATGCAGATGATCACAAGTTTAAGGCTAGCTTCAGCAATTTATCAGAAGCTTAATTAATTTTTTATTTAAAAAAATGGAAAAGAAAAGGGCTTGGGATGTAACTCAGTGGTTTAATGACCCTGAACTCAATCCCTAAATAAAGGGAGAAAAGTTTCTTGCTATGAACTGTCTTATGAGATTGGGGGTCTGCCTAGGAAAGTCTGAAAGCATGGAGTAGGCAGCCATAGGGACAGGTCAGACTCAGCATGGGCTGAGGTTGCTGTGCATAAGTGGGCTTTCATTAGTGTATCTTCAGTTTTGCCCTAAAATCTGGGATTATCTAGGACAATCAGGCTCTCTAGGATAATCTTCTTTACTTCAGATCAACTGAGTATAAACTTTAGTCACCAAATATCTTTGTAGCAAACCCACGCCAGTGTTTGATGGAAGAACTGTAGCTATAGCCTTTGGTACATCGAAGGACCATCATGTGGACCTGTCTGGACTATTAAAAAAGGAAACCAAGTGTGGTCTGACCTAATAAACACAGCATTCTGGATTCTTCTTGTATATCTATAAATTTGTATTTGGGAATTTCAGGAACTTGCTCTGAAATTACCTTGGACTCATGGATGGGAAGGCATTTGATACCTTCTTACATTTATTTTTCTCTGGCCCTTGAATCTCATTAGTATTGAAGATGTTGATGATGATGATGATGATGATTCCAACACACACTGTTCAGTTAATTGAAGATCTGCCTCTAATTATTCTTTTCTTCTAAAGAACACTGGAAATATGGGAAATACGGCCAGATTCACCAACTGAGCTTCAAGGGAAACCTGAGTATTGTGGCAAAGAATGTGACCTTTGAGGAATATGAATGAGAATTCGAAAACTAACCATGATCTCTGTAGCATGGATGACCTTGGACAAGTCACATAGCCTTCTGGAATTTTGGATTTCACTCTTATAAAGAAGAAATGTTAATACACTCCTTATGAATTTATTATGCACATTAGATGGTGTCTTAGTCCAGATTTTCCCTAAGAACAGAATCTGAGAAGTGATCACAAGGAACAGACAGGAGGAAACGCTAGTGTAAGGTAAATGAGTGTGCCAGGCTGCTGAGGGCAAGTGGGGCTGGATCCCTTTAGAGATCCTGGAAATTACCCCTCAGGACATTCTGCTTGAAAAGAAGAAGTTATATTTATCTTTTCCCATCTCTACTTGGTTTTGTTTTGTTTTGGCTTCATATTTTTTAATAATTTTTATTCTTTCACCATGTTCTTACACATTAAAGGCTTTCATTGCTACTCACTCATATATGCATACATAATGATAATGTAACTTGAGCCCAATCCTTATCCAATTTTCCCCCCTTTTGCCTACTCTTCACTCCTTTGTATCCAATGTAATTCATATATAATATGAATGCATATATACGTATGTATATATATGTATGTATACATGTATGTATATATGTATGTGTATATATTTGTATGTATATATAAATGTCCATATGCATGTATATTAATTTTTGAATTTTCAAGATTTAAATAACCTGCATGAGTATTATTTTTGGCATCTCAGGGGAGTAAAGTGTACCATACAGAATTAATACCCCTGTCTCCCTCCCTCTCCACCCACCCCTTCTTCTCCCCAGACCTTGTCATAGCTATAGTTTCCACCAGATTATGTGATACTTCAATTTGGTGTGCCTAGTAAATAAACATCTAACTTTTACCATATTCTTGGTTTTACTCTAGCTTTTGCAAATGAGAGAAAAATTCAACCCTTATGTCTCTAGGTTTGTCATATTTCTCTCAGAATGATTTTTCCCCATTTCCATCCATTTACCTGCAAAAGCCATGACATCAATCTTTCTAGTAGCTGAGTGGAACTTCATTGTGTATATCCATACCACAATTGTCCAATCCAGGGAAAGGCATCTGGGTTGATTCTATAATTTAGCTATTGTAAGTTGAGTTGCTACAAATATTGATGTAGCTTTGACTTTGTGGTATGGTGATTCTAGCTCCTTTGGGAAAATACACAGGAATGCTGTCTGTATCTGGCATTGAACTATTAATTAACTCCTTCCAACTGCTTGCTTTTTGAGAGTTGAAATGATGGAAAGACTCCCTTGGCAACTCACAAAGAGCTGTTAGAGGGTCCCAGGAAGGAAAGCAAAAAGATTGTGTATTGTCTAATGCATATGGGATGAGAAGCCATCAGGATTTTGTACCTGCATGCAATTTTTAGTTGCAACTAAAGCTGCAGTAAAATATGGGGAAAAATACAAGACATAGCAAAAGTCGTATTTGCATCAGATGAAGTCCCATGCAATATAATCAGATGGTAGAGAGTGTAACAAGCACTAAGCAAATGGGAGAATTTGAAGTTAGAGTAATGAAGATGCTGATGGCAACAGTGATGGAACTAGTGATAACTACAATAATAAATGCCATGATTTGCTGATAACTGTTTTTCGTTTGTCTCTCTAAAGATATCCTCCATGTTGCAACCATTCTTAAAGCATATTTCTCTAAACTGAACCAAGTACTACAGGGAGTGATCAGCTCAAGGTAAAATTGGATTACGCTTTATTTCATATGGCTATATGAATTCATATCAACTCAATCTGAAACTGATATTCTGGCCACAACATCACACTTTTAGCTGTTACTTATTGCTATGGTTTGTATATGGTTTGGATGCATCCACTAAGGGTTCATGTACTGAAGGCCTGCACTCCAGTATGATGGTGTTGAGATGGTGGACCTTTAAGAGATTGGGTTTAGTAGGAGGTAATTACGTCAAGGGGACATCGCCCTCAGCAAGAATTAACACTAGTCTGGAAGAGTGAATTAGCTCCTGTGAGAGTAGGTTGTTATAAAAAAAAAATAAGACTGGCCCCTGAATCTCTCTGTCTTCTTCTCTCACCATGCATGCTCGTCCTCTTGCATGTACCCCCACCCTGATTCTATCCATCATTTTGTGACATAGCTGGTGGTCCTCAGAACTGAGCAAGTGTTATTGGGTGTCATGCTCTTGAAGCTGCAGAATGGTGAGCTAAATTAATCTTTTTTTTCTTTATAAAGAATACAGCTTCTGATATTTTATTATAGCAACAGAAAAGAGATTGACCTTTTGCAGTTCAAATAACTTAATATTTTTCCGTATTTTAAATGTGTTCCTTCACTATTTTAATTTTGGAACAACCATTTAAGATTTTGTGTTTATTTTCATATGGTGAGAATATTGTATGGTGAAAAAAGAATAGCTTTGGATTCTGCCTCTACCATGTTAGCTTTTGTAAGCCTTAATTTCTTGATCTGTGAAATGAGGATACCACTGTCTGCTTTCTTGGATTGTTGAATTAAATTGTTTGTTTAATGCATATACATAAATGGAACATAATTTTATCTTGCTTTTTCCTCTTTTTTAGTTCTGTTATTTCAATTTCACAAAGACCATTTCAAATTTTTATTTGTCATATAACCAATAACTCATTCCTTCCAGTGTTGCTATTCCTTCCAGAGTTTGCTAAGCAAACTCTATATTTTCATTTGTTTCTGGACAGCTCTAAAGCCAATGTCTCTTTGTATCAGCAATGATCTTCATCCCATTTGATACCCATGAGCTTTTCTCTGATGACTCTATTTAGCCAGCTTTGGTTTCAAGCTACTCCCAAAGTTCTTGTGTTTTCTCTTTCGTTCACAATAAAATCACAAAACAGTATCTGTTCAATGCCTTGCAGAAAGTCCAGTGCATTTTAACTCTAGCGTGTCTACCTACCCTGGTCTAAAGAACAACAAGAAATAAAGCAGTAGTTTCAATTATTTTCTAATTTTGAACAAAACAGATTTCAACTGTGTTTACACACAGAGATGGACCCAGAGATTTTTTTTTCTTTTTAAATAAACTATATACTGATTTGGCATGAAGCAACTTTTTGACCCATGATTGAGAGTTAGCCTTCCCGCAACAGGGACAGCTACTTGTTATTCCTTAGGGGAGAACAGGAAACAGAGTGAGAAATGTTGCTCTTTACACTGTCCTCAGAGTTTTTGAAGACCTAGCTGTGCTTTTTTCTTTTCTTTTTTTTTTTTTTAACTAAATAAGCCAAGGTACCAGCTTAGCTAAGGAGAACTTGGTGAAAATGTCAGTATGGGCAATGAAAAATCGCAGTTTTAAACTTCAAAATCTTAAAACAGATGTTAGAAAATGTCAGCTCTGTAAACAATTGATTGCCAGCTTAGGGTTTTGCCTGACACACTTGAGTCAGTATGTTTCCAACATCATTGAAGTAATGAAATTTTCAGAGTAAATCTGCATTATTTATGGCAAAGAACATGCCTGCATTATTATTTTTTTTTCCTGCCAAGCTCTGGGATAAATCAAGTCCCCTTATACTCTGAGTCAATAGAAGCCTTATTAGCTTTCAATCATCAATTCTCACTGCAACTGCTGCTGCTGCTGCAAAAATAAAATAGTATGTATTGTTAGTTAAGCAACAGAATCTCTTTTCCTTTGCATTCTTTTTCAAGTAGTTCTGGGTACTCCCACCATATCATGATGGAATCAGTGTGTCCCTAGCTGAAGAATGCCATAGCTTTGAGATGACAGTTCCAACAATGAGATGCTTACTGGATCCTCAGGATTCCCAGAGTCCAATAACTACTTCAGGACCAGGGAGCAGAAGAGAAACACGGTTTGACCATCCTCATTCCCAGGATTCTGTGGTAATATTTCCCTCCTCCATTTCTGTGCATTGTCTTCTCTAAGATGTGGCCAGGTTCTCTCCAGAAATGAATGAAGACAGAAGGCTAAAGATAAGCCAACATTTGTCAGAGATGAACCAAGAACTATGGATTATTGAATCCAAATAATAGTAGTAATGTCAAATAACACTTAATAATAATAAGTTTGAATCTACTACTATGTGCCAACATCTTATAAGAGGGTACTGCTGGTATCTTCTTTCTCCTCTGAAGAAAACTAAGGCGTATGAAGGTTAAGGAATTTGCCTAAAGTTGTGAGCTAATAGTTGGTACTGAAGATTTGGAACTTGGTCCAGCTCCATCCCTGTTCTCTACTGGCTGCTGCAAAGTGAAAGTGACTATTTCCCAACTCCACCAGCAGCCCTAGGAATGATTTTTAGTCTCTTCAATGAACTTCATTTCATCTTGTATATTCTGCCTTCTCTGCTTGTCTCCTGCCCTGAGGAAATTACTAACTTCCCCAGCTCTCACATAATCCATTGGACAGTTCCTCTTAGAAACATTTTGTTTGCACACAATTTAGATTGGCCTCTCATTTTGAGGGCACCTACGGAATCTCAAGCTAAACCTCAGAGTAACACTGATGTCTTGGTGTTTCCCACAACATTCTCTGCTTCACAAAGGCAAAAGATGTTGGGGTCTGACCTTCACTCGATTTCATCAGCCACCCTAGAGTGATCTTACGACTATTTGCATGAACTCCTTCTGGAAAGGCTGCTAGGTCCTGCTTTGTTAAAGGCTAGGGTGGGTTAAAATGTCTTAAGGACAGGTTACTCCCTAGTTTTTGTCTGTAGGCTAGTTTTTTTGTCTGTACTTGAAATCTGCATAACTCCTGGCAACTCCCTTAGGATTATAAAAGGAAATGTAGAGTCTGAATAAAGTGGGACAGCTCCACCTGGATCTCCTGCCTGTGTGCTTTCTTATTCTCAGCCTGTCCCTAGGTCAGAACCCGGCTGGACCTGGGCAAAAGACTGTATCTTTTATGCTACATACCCATGGATTAGAAGAATCCCTGGAACATAGTAGATACCATGGGGATTTTAGTCAAGGAACAAAGGACATAAATTAGTATCACTATGACCCAAAATTTGGTATGAACTTCCATCCCTATTTTGAGGAATACACATATCTATTTATCATATGTAATAGATATTTTGCCTTCTGTTTTATAGTCTAGCTATTTTGGTCTTTTAATGACTTGCTAATTGCATAATGAAATTGTATAATGAAAATCTGGGTGAAGTGAGTTCTTTAGTAATTTAGTGATAAAGGACCACAGAGAAGAGAATGGACTGCGGAAAACTTTTTCCTTTTTCACTTCAACTGCTAGAGAAAGCTTTCAGGCCCTTACCTTTCCTGCTATATATTCTCCTTATTCCTTTCTCTTCCCCTTCTTTGGGGCTGCCATTGGTAATCCACCATGAAGACACATCACTGATGAATTGGTGCGTAAAACCGGTCATTGCCGCGCTGTATACACGTGGCTACCACTTATCAATTAACTTATTACTCCAGTCAAAAGTGCCAATGCTGCTACTCTTGTTTCTCTGTCTTGTGAGCCACCAAAGTCCTGGCAGGGCTCAGTGGAAACTCAGAACATTTGTTAACAAAAATCATTAGCCAGAGAACCTCAGTGGATTGTTGGTGTAAGAAAACATCAGATGGAGATAGCTATTCTGTCTTTTTGATGCCGTATATGTGAAGCTTTGATTTATATTTCCATTGCCATTGACCTGATTGGGAACTATTCTCAGAATAAAATATGCTCTTCATGAAATTTCTATGGATGAGAGAATAAAATATATATGCCTTATAAATATGCACATATATGATTAAACAAATACATAACAGATGAAACTAGATGACTTCAAGCTTGCTTTGATTTAATGATATTTATGAACTACTTCTAAGTTTTTTTTTCTTATTGACTAACAAAACACTTTCACTCAATCTGGTGTTTTTCTAGCATTCAAGGGGTGTTCAACTTTTAGATGTGCAATTACCACACTGAGAAAGGGAGCAACATCTGGAATAAGAAAAAGAGCAACTGTGAACAGAAATAGAAGCTCATTTATTGCCATGCTGGAAGGTGGTAAAAGGAAAGTACAGCATTCACACCTGGGTGTGCAAATCAATATCTATAGCATTCTATTAAAAAGGTTGGCAGCCCCTGTGGCAATGTTGGTGTGAACATATAAAATAACACCTCAGCTATAGGCTTTGAAGTTATCAAGACAGCTATGATAGAGCACCTAGTATTTAGGGCAAGCAAAACTTGGGTGCAGTAAGGCACATTTAACAGGACTTTACTCTGTATATTTTGAGTCAAACAATAAAATACAATTTTGTATCATCCAATCATCATTTTTGCTACTGACAGAATAACTTCTGTCTTGGGAAACACTTTGTTAGAAACCACTGCTTTCCTTGTGTTTAGGGACTAACGATTGAATTGGGTTTGTGATCGACGTAAATATAGTTTACAGGTAACTAGATAAAAGTGTAAGTAATGATATTCATTTGGGGTTATGCATTGCTAAAGGTTACAGGCCTCTGGCAGAAAAAGGAACTGCCAAGCTGCTTTCTAGTTTTATTAAAAAGTAGTTGTCAAACCCTGAAGGACATCTTTCCTTCCTCTTGTCAGAATAAGGCTGGATTCTTTCATGATCAATGCTCCACTCCTGTCTCCAGAGCTAGCTGTTGTTTAATTATGTATTGCCTAAATATTATCTTGACAGCATAAATAATATATAGGCAATTGGTCTGGGGTGTTTGTACAGCTTGGCAAGGTAATATTGATCAGAGCTTCCTAGACATCATTGCATCTACATGGTCTAGAGATAAGAGTACAGCACTGGCTTCACTACATACTTGAGAAATTCCAAAAAGGGAAGTAGATTCTTTCTTCTGATTTCTTGGAAGACTCCAGACTATATGTATATATGTATACACTATATATACATATGTTTTATAATTGTAAACAAAATGCATATTTATTGAATAAATTTTGGAAAGTAAAGTCGTATGAAGAAATTAAAATTACCCATCAACTCTTTACTACAATACAAACATTTTAAAGCAGTCATTTAACATTCATTCTTAGGT
The DNA here is from genome assembly GCA_004027875.1 of Aplodontia rufa. NCBI lineage: Eukaryota > Metazoa > Chordata > Mammalia > Rodentia > Aplodontiidae > Aplodontia > Aplodontia rufa. The sequence goes on along the minus strand of PVKS010006568.1, from coordinate 28,470 downwards.
TAGAGTGGTGGCTCAGCAGTTACGGCGCTTGCCTGGCATGCACAAGTACACGGGTTCAAACCCCATCACCCACGTACACAACTAAGTGTCAGAGCAATGAATGCCATGTGAAAATCTCTATAAAAATTGATTCTCTCTCTCTCTCCCTGTCCTTCTCTCTTTAAAAAAAATTCATTCCTTTATCAAACTTTTACTGAGCATCTACTGAATACTTGGAGTCTTCCAGGTGCTGGGAATTCATTAGTGGCCCAAATAAGCTAAAATCCCTTTCCTCTTGGAGAGTATATACTAGCAACAGTGAGTTAATAAACAAATAGTTAAGTAGATTTTGCAGTTGTTGGATATTTGCCACTTGGATATGGCCATGTTCATTGTGTTCTAGGAGAAGGAGCTTTTAGGATACACTCCTTTGTCCTCTGACTTATGATTGATTGGATTTAGAAAAGCAGGAGGCATCAGCAGGATCCCAGAAGCTGGAAGGAGACAGGGGTCAGGTAATTAGTCCCATTGGCTTGTTGGGTCACCTTGGCCACAGCTCTTGTCCAGATGCTATATTACAACTTTCTCTCCAGGTACTGATGTCTGCTAACTTTTCTTACCACTTCATTCCCAAGAATGATATTGGCTCTTCCATTGCTGATCATCCTGGGGTCCTGGAGTCTCTTGATGATTTTCTTTGACTCTGCTCACATCTTTACAATGGTCCCTTCATTAAATTCATTTGTTACTACATTATGTGCCATCTGTTTCTGTCCAGGATGGTGACAGATACATTTAGTATTCTGTGAAGTTATAAATACTAAGAAGAAAAAAAAAAACCAAAAGACATAGGATTTAGTTTTGAGAAGAGCTTGGCATTTTAGATGGAATATCCAGGAAAAGTTTCAATAATAAAGTGAGTTTTGAGTGAGTTCTAAAGGAAGCATAAGAAAACATGAGTGCAGACTCTACACACACACGCATACACACACACACACACAAGGAGGAGGAGAGAGGGAGAGCATTGTAGTTATATGCACGCTAATATATTACTGGGATTGCCAGGGTTTTTGGACATTGTGCTTTGTAATTCACAATACAGGAGCTACACTAAATCATTAAATATGGTTCTGTTATTTCATTGCTCTGGCTCCATGGAATTTCATTTTAAGATTATGACATACTTTATTTAATTGACCCCCTGATTTTAGATGATTAAGTTGATTTTATAACTTCATTATTACAAATGAACCCTGTTGACAGTCCTTACTTTCTGAAAGCATTTTACCAATTTCCATGGCCTACTGGGTCATCTTTCAGAGATCTGTGTTTTACTCCTTCATAAAATGGCAGAATGGGCTCTATTGTGGGAGCTCTTAGTGTCAGTCTATGGGACAGATTCATCACTGGTTGCAAGAGGATAATTTTGCCAATGGGTGTGGGATATGCAATTACTATATTGAATAACAAGAAGCAACATCAGGAATAAAGGAAAATATAACAAAGTTCTAAACTGGAACCTTATAAAGTGAAAAGGAAGCACACTATTCACAACTGTAGCCCTTTTTAACTGTAGCCCTCTGTAACCCCCTGAGTCACCCACAAGGGCCCTGTTCCTTAAACTGATCAAAAAAAGAAGAATCTTTGCATGTGCTGATGAGGCTTTTATTGACTAAGCTCCTCTTTTTGGAGGAAGGTACATAAAGATTGTGTTGATATGCATGCATGCACATGTGACTGAGTTATGGGACAATAGGGTTTTATTCAGCTTATGTTTTAGAGTTCTCTGAGAGAAGGATAAAAGTGATGCATGGATGTGGCCACCGGGTGAGGCCAGTGAACAGCCCTGCAGTTCCCAGCCAGGTTTGGAGGGCATGTTGTTCACAGAATCAGGGTCTCATAGAAACACAGTTTTGTCAAGACCCTAAATCACCTGCCTTTAATCTTTTCCTAGAACAAATTTTACTCTACCTGGATCTATATTTGGAAAGTAAGAAATTTAATGGCATTTTAAGAAGGTAAACTTTTGGAAATATATATTTAATAAATATTAGTAAAAATTATAGCTGAATATGCTTTACATCTTTTATAGCTATTTGTCCTCTCTCTCTCTCTTTCTACGTTGCTCTGTTAGTCATGATCCCCTCTTCTTAGTGATATTAATGTAGAAAGAGGCCTCAAAAAGTTTTTAGAAGTCAACCCTAAGTGAAGAGACAAACTCTTGTGTTTTCTCTGCTTTTAAAAAGTTCTGTTTTCTCTTGTTCTTTTTCATATCTCAATTGCACCTCCTGAGACTCCACATGCCAGCATAAACATAAACACAAGCCACTAAGTTGGTCAGGCACTGACACAAAATGAATCGACACTGGCAGCCCAGCACTGCTCAGACGGAGGGAGACTTCGCTGTTAAGCCCAGCTTGCATCACAAGTTCTTCTCTCTGAGGAGACCTGCTGTATCATTCCAACAGTGGAGTGGGTTATAATGACAGCTCAGGGGTATGGAACTGTGGAAGAGTTCATGCAATCAAGGAAATCCCATAGTCTCATAAGTGAGATCTTCGCAAACATTTTTATCACCTCTTTACAAATGAAGAAATAGGGACTCAGAGGAGCCTGAACTACACCACTCTTAAGGGTTGGAACTACACCGTGAACCTCAACACAAGGAGCTTTCATCATGATGACCTCATGTTCACCTGCTCCATGTCACAGAGACATGGTGGTGTCTCTAGAGGACTGGACAGTTAAACCCAGCTTAAAAGTTGTGCAGCAGAGCTTTTCAGGTGGGTGTTTGGAGACTTCCCATGAATGGTGAAATGCTTTCAGAAAGTTTCTTTTCTTTATTCAGAAAGTTTCTAATTCAGGATTTTTCAGTCTGCCTTTTGCACACCAGAAAAAAAAAAAAAAGACAAAAAGACAAAGAAAAGAAAGAAGCTTTCCGATTAACAAGTTTAGTGACCTCTAGTAACAACATTGCACGTCCACACTTTCCATGTTATTCAGAATGCCTCTTTGGAGAATAAAATAAAGGAAGCGTTCTGTAAGTACACTGAATTATTGAGATTTAATTCCCTAAATGTTTCAATTGTGTCTTTGCCGCTGAACTTCTCACATGCTTTTTATCATCCTGGGCCATCTCCCATGTCCCAGTTGATCTTCTGAATAACTCCCCTTCATCTATCTCACACTTCTGCTTTACACATATTTTGTCGAACTTCTTTAGTCCTCAGTTCTGGTCACCATAGTTAAGTGGAACAGATATTTCTCCTCAGTGTTCCCCACTCTGAAAATGCTACCCACTGTAGCTCTAAATGTGTTGTTGATTCAACTTTCTCTATACTTGTCTATCTTTCTCACTAAACTAGGAATTACATAAAGGCAGGGACATTGTCTGCCAGGTAGTACTTACTGTATCAGTAACATTTAACATAGGACTGTTACACAACAGATGCTCAGCAAATCTTTCTAGAATTGATGAAAGGATGAAAAAATGAGTAAAGGAGCAGAATAAATGGATTAATCACTCTAGAAGTTAAAGAGTTCACCTTAAACCCTTTGCACTTAGATCCACTGAGTTCAGGTGATTCACTGCTTGAGATATTTTCTCGATATGGTTGAAGTCTTTTATAAAACCACTGTGAATATTACCAACAGCCACACCTTGATGAGCAGACTTTAGGTAGTCTGCCATGTTTATGATACCTGAACAACTACAGCCATCACACACAATCAAATTGCCCACCATTCAAAACTTGGTTCAAAGGTTGATAACAATGAAAACATGCTCAACTAGATAGAGAGTGATAAACTTCATCACTAATATAATGAGGCTTTTTTGAGAGACAAGAGGGGTTCTCTAAAATGCTGAAATAGCCAGCCAGATGTGGTGACACATACCTGTACTTCCTGTGACTTGGAGGGCTAAGATTGGAGGCTCACAATCTTAAGGCCAGTCTTGGCAACTTGGTATTTTAAAATTTAAAAAAATAAAAAGAGGGCTGGAGCGGTGGCTCAGTGGTTTCGGTGCTTGCCTGGCAAGCATGAGGACCCAGGGTCAAACCCCAGCATCACGTATACAACTAAGTGTTGGAGCCACGAAGATCATGTGAAAAACTAAATAAAGTTGTTTCTCTCTTAATAAAAAAAAATAAAATAAAATAAATTAAAAGAACTGGGTATGTAGCTCAGTGGTGGAGCACCCCTAGGTTCAATCTCTGATACCGATGAGGGAAGAAAAAAGTGTTTTTCTGAAATAGGTTAAGAGAAAGGAAAAGACATTAAATCACGGATGTCCTGGTGTTTAAGAAGTAGAGTCGAGGTGAGGTTTCTGGTACATAATCAGGGATTTGCATGATTTGAACCTCCTGTGGGTATAAGATGGGGTTCATCCAGGCTTTTGAGTTCAGTTGTGGGGCCTAAGGGAAAGAGAAAGGGATGGTGCTTGTCTTACACCAGAAGAAGGAGTACTCTTCAATACACTCGTACTCTTGTGTAATCCACCACCTCATGTGCAGGTGGGATCCATGAGCTGTGTCTAACTAATAGATTATGACAAAGCTCCTGCAGAAACTGTTGACAGGTTCCAGCAATTTTGCAGGTAGTCTCCAGCACCTGATGGAAGCTTCCTGCCAACTAACAGGCAGAATCTAGGTACTTGAATCCCATGTCCACAAAGAAATAGATTCTGCAAAGATCCTGAATGAAAGTTCATGTAGAATCTTCCCCAGTTAAGGCTCCAGATGGGAACACTGTCCAATTAATGCCTGGGTTATAGTCTTAAGACTCTGAGCAGAGGATTCAGGTAAGCCATGCCCAAAGTCAGGACGTTTATTGCCAGAGGATAAATGTGTTGTTCAAAATGATAAATTGTGTTGTGTCAAGCTGCTGTATACCACTGAGGCAAGGTTTCTTGTAGCAATAGAAAAATATTCATTCTTGCTGGATAATTGCTCTTGTCACTGATTTCCCCACAAATGTCCTTCAGCTGATAAACCGCCATCATGAATCCTTTACAGATAGTTACTTTTAAGAATCATCCAGTTTCTCTACCGTCATGCTGGTCTGGTATATCATAGACTTTTCCAAGTATTTAAGGCTGAGAAATGATCTGGTAACACGGTAAATGACACCTTAACGATGTCATTTAACCTTCACAATAAAACTATAGGCTGAATAACATCATTTTCCCTGTTGGAGACCTACAGACTTTAGAGGAACTTGTGAGAATTAACCCAGGTAGTCAACTTCGAACCTAGAATTCAACATTAGACCTATGCTTATTTCAAACGTTACTTCTCTCCTGTAGGAGAGTTCTGGCAATTTGTCTTTCCTGGGGACATTGCAACTTTACAGTTTCACAAAATGCCCTTCATTTTTATCTTTATTTTTCTGGAAACAATTTCATCTGTAATAAATCTAAAGTTTCCAATTTAAAGAGAACTCATTGCTATTTCCAAAGCAACAAAAAAATGAGGGTTTGGAATTTTGTTTCCTTAAACCAGGGACAGATTTGTTCTCATCATGGTATATTGAGATTGTCACCTTGATGAAAAAAAAAAATCAACTCAACTTTGCATGTGCTCACCTGCTTACTTTTTACCGGTGACCTCTTCACATGACTTTAGGTTATGGTATGTCCTGCCTAAAGGACGATATGAAGCAGTAGAAAACAGACTATCTTTTTAAGAATTATTAAAAGATGCCAGTGGAACCAGAAAATGCGTTGGCAGAGTATATTTTTTTTCATGCAATACTGTATGTTCACTTGTGCCTGGGTTTCAAATCTCTGTGAAGCAGTGCTAATGTGGAAAGGTAATGTAGATTTTCTTTTGAGTCCCTGTGAAGCAATATATTTCTTTGTTTACCCCATGTGTAATTAATTCATGTCTTAATTGTATTAGGTAAGGGGTAGAGAATTCTGAAAAATAGTTTAAATGATTCTGGGAGTGTAAGATTATTACTGTGATAAAAGAGCCATCTCTCCCAGTTTCCCTTCACTGTGTTGTTTCAGTGCCTTTCATCTTCAATAAATCACAGAGGCTGGGATCTGGTCTCTTGGCTGAGTTCAGTCTGAAATGGATGTTGTAGGTGGGCTCATAAAGCTGTCAGTTTGGGGCTTCCATTGTTGACTGTGATCTGGAATGTTTATCTTCCTGTGAACTGATATCCTTTTCCTGGCCTTGGCCTGAATTCTACCTTGCACCCAGCAAGAATGCATACAAATGTTTTGTGCAGTATTCTTGGAAATGGGGCTCATGAAGAACCCAGCCGCTCCTTCCCTAATAAAATGTTAATAATGACAAAATAAATCCGCTGCAGCAGACACTGTAAATCTTTACCTGGATTCCCTGGGATCTTCTACTGTTCAAAGTCTCTCCCCTTCCACTCCACTCCTGCCATCCATCTTGTTCCTATTGCTGTACTTAGGATGTGCCTCCTAATTTGCCTGCAGTTTATGCAATCTGGAGGTCCTATGTTATTGTATCCTCTCTTCCCTCTCCACCCTGCTAAGGTTTGAAATCAATGACAGAATGGTGCATGTGTATAAAAACTCATTTCCCCTCCTTGCTCTTGACTTAAGTGTGTGTGTGTGTGTAGGGGAAAATGGCCAACTGAGGATAATTTATACTGGGGGCTTCTTCAGAAACATGGATTAAAGTTGGACCTTTTTCTCAAAGTGTCACTTTGCTTGGCTCCTCCTCATCACCGTCGTCTCCTTCACTTCCTCCTGATACTCTCTTGGATGCTCACATCCTTGTTTCGTGTTTCCCTTCTCAAGAATCCCACCTAAGACAGCCACCTATCTTCTACCGAGACTGCACTGCAACTCAGTTCCATTCAATTATTTTAATTCTTTAAAAAAATCCTTTGTAGTAAATGTCAGAAAAAAAAAACAACTAATCTACAGAACTAATGAATCAATTTCCCCAAATAGCCGAAATGTTATGGCCCCAATTTGAACACAGACTCATGCAACCTCAGCATCATGCTCACTGAACCATGTGACACCTGCCTTTCAATTGTAAAAGGCTGATATTAAAAGTCGAGGGTTTCATCATAGAATAGAAGCCACAAATTGATTTACAAATAAGTATATCTGAATTCACAACACCCTTTTACTTGGGGTATTAATTTAAACAAGTTGCTTGGTTTTTCTAAGCGTTAACTTCTTCCTTTATAAAAACAGTGAAATAAATATTTCTTTTTAAATGTTTCTGATATCTGCAACTAATATCTGTTAAAAACTAGAATAATGAGAGGAAGTGGGGATTGGTTTGTAATTGTACAGTATTAGAGGAAAGAATTTCATCTCTGGATGTGGATTTAATGTCTGATTTTACAACTAACTAGCAGTATGATTTGGGGCCGGAGAGTTCATCTCTGGTGAGCAATGTCACCTTCTGTAAAATAGAGATAATCATGTTTTGAATGTGCTAAGAGGAGAGGAGACGGGGCTATGTAGATTCTGGCATGAATGCCAGCTTTGTTCACTGACTGGCACAGGGTAGTTGCTGGATAAATTCTTCTTTATATACTTTAAGAGGTGTTTAGACTCAGAAATAACCTGGAATTGTCTTTCCGTTTATCCTCAGCTACTTGCTTATAGAGGGAATGTGTGTGTGTGTGTGTGTGTGTGTGTGTGTGTGTGTGCGCGTGCGTGCATGCAGAATATTCTCACCAACACATATTTTTATTAAGCTTTTCTTCCTTTGCTTTTATCAGTTAATGTACTTTCATCCTTACTATCTTTTATGTATATTTTATTCCCAATCAATGTCAGAAACCGTATGCAAATATGTTGTTTGTTTCTGTCTTCTTTTTTCTGTACTCAGCTTGAATTTTATGGAGCTTATTTTTCCTCTCAAGAACTTTTCTTTTTTAATTTTCATTTGCTGTAAATGTGTGCTCAGAGCGTGTATGGGCATGTGTGTCCCACCACTGAAGACTGCATATTTAGGCATTGGTCCCCAGTGACCAAGACTTGCTTTCTCGGAGGCATCACAAACATTCAGGCAGGGTGACTCAAAACACCCGTTCAAGTTTTCCATTTACTAGTAGAGAAGTCCAGAGAAGACAAGTTCAAGATTAAAGCTCAAAATATTTACATCAGGTTCAAAGCTTTTTCACTAGCCTTTTTACTGAGACCTGTGAGAGACATAATTCCTACAAAAAAAATAACTAAAACTATTTACAGTTGTTATTCACAGGATCTTTGTATGATTCATTTCTTTTTTCCTTTTGCCAACTGCTCAGGGTTTCTAACAATACTGTATTGGTTCAGTTAAAATCCAGTCCTTTTTTTCTTCCTGAAATTGTTACGTTTGTTAAAGATTATATAGACTCACAGAAGAAAACAAGATTTAAACTTAAGTTATGACTTAAATCCACAAGCTTTGGATTTTAACTATGCTTGTGCTGGTGGTGTAAACTTGGAAGTTTATTTTGTCTTTCAGTTACTAGGTCCATGCAAATCCATTACTAATTTATAGGCCTAAGAACAGTAACAATACTAAACCTTCCTCCATTTATTGATGAAAGTTATTTCTCTGTGGAAACAAGCATGCATTTCATATCTTCCAGAGTAAGATGAGTTATTTCAGAAGAATTTTGAAGACTATCCTGGACAAGTACAAACTTGCTGCTTATGTCTTTCTTTCTTTCTTTCTAGAATGAAAGATACAGAAAGAATCAATTTTCATTTTTTTCATCTCGTTTTTGTTATTCTGACACTTAGTTGTGGTGCTGGTGTTCGAACCCAGGTCCTTGTGTATGCCTGGCAAACGCTCTACCACAGAGTCACTGCTGCAGCCCTGTTTGTGTCTTTCTGAGATAACTAAAATAAGAAGTATCAGAATGGGCTGCTGTATCTTATAACATTGATGTGAAGAAGAGGTAAGGCTCCTTCCTGATGTGTCCACCTTCTGTGGGACAGCGGGCAACAGCGAGTGTTCGTATGTTGCTTCTTTGTTCTTGTGTTGGTTGAGTCCATAATCTTTTCTGTAAAATATTAGACAATAAAATATGCATGACTTTGCAGGCCACATTTGGCCTCTGTCGCAACCACTCTGCTCTGCCCCTAGACAATATATAAATGAGTGGGTGTGACTGTGCTCCACTGGGCATTTATTTTCAAAAAGAGATGGAAGAGTAGATTTGATCCATAAATTTAAGTTTGTTGACTTCTTCTCTACAGTGACCAGGAGGTAAAATCAGTATTTGAAACCAGTTCTGGCTGCTCTTAGAGCCTATGGACTTTCCAATGATCTTTATTATCCCATTAACATGTTTTTTTTTAATTAAGAAATTTATTTGTTGAACAATCAAACATGATTCTAATGAAAAATATAATATATATATATAAGTTTTGAATATTAGATTTACCCCCCAAGACCCCCCCAATTATCCACCCTTATCCATCCCCCTCCCTCCTTCCCAAAACATCTCTACAAATGCCTTAGGTTGTGTGGCATTACAACTTTTCCGAATTTAAATCATGAGAATTGACATTCTTTCTCGCAAGGCAGAAATTCAAACATATCCTGCTAGAAGGTGGTTTTACAGTTTCCAAGTTTAAAGGAGAATCCACAGCTTATAAACTGGGAAAATGGTATATTCAGGCCAAGTTCCTGGCACTGGAGGCTTTGTGCCTAGGAGCAAGTATGCCTTCAGGCAGACCTTGCATGTTTGCCTACACTTAGGGATGGAAAGCATGACCCTAAGAGCCAGATGTACTTCCAGTGTGCCTGATGCTCTCTGGCCTGGACCCTGGGCCAAGCCAAAGCTGACATTATTCAAAAGTGAAGAAAGCATCAAAACCAGGACTCAGAGCAAGTAAAGAAGAATCTGGATGTTCCCCATGCCTCTTGGTAAAACCACACTCCGTTGACTTTGAAAAAGACCAATTATCTTCAATTTCCGCATGCAGAAAAATAATGCAGCAGTGTGACCTCATTCCCGTAAAGCCCACACATGTAACACTCCCTACTCAGTTAGGAGTTCCTTTAAACGGCTCTCATCTTAGAGAAAGGAATACTCAGTTCTATCTGTCCCTTAGAGGAGACACAAAACAGTCACAGAATATAAGACCATTCTCTGCCATCTCAGCCAGCAGAGAAAAGTTGGGTTCTCAGCTGAGCAAGCGTGCCAGAGAGCAGAACACCTGAGATGAAGCCCAGCCTAGTGCCGGAAAGAACCCAACCATCTGTAGCTCATCAGTATGATTTCACAATCAGAGAGGATGGTGCGGTGGAGTGGGGACTCTTGAAATTCAAAATATGGATAACTGGTTTGCAAGGAGCACTTTGGGCCATTGTAGAAGGGAGAGCTGTGGTCCCTGAGGCAAAATACTGGCTTTAAAGTTCTCCCAGTCCTCAGCTGGATGGGGCTGAGAAAGTCACTCGGTGTAGCATAGATGGTTCCGTGATCAAGTAGACTTGTTCTCTGCTCTAAGGGCGCAGTTCAACTGCGTTTCCCAGCTCCTGCAGTCAGTGTGTCCATGTGGGTGAGTGCTGCCTAACTGTGGGTAGAAGCAACGAAGGCATCTTTGAGACTTGGACTACGAAAACCTCCCTTCCTTCTCTTTCCTGTTCTTCTCTGTGTATCAAGGATAGGAGACCCTAGGGACTCCACAACTCTAGAGGCTGATGGAGGAGCCTTGATTCCTGAGTGGAACAAAGCCCGTTTTGCTTCCTACTCCTCACGTTGTCCTCACCTAGTCAATTGGACATTATATAAATGTGTTAAACCACTGAGATATCTAGATTTATATGTTAGGGTAGTTAGTGTTAATTTGGTATCTTCATAACACCAGTAATGAGAGATAGAGCTAATAATTTTATCTCATGCATTAACACAGGCATCACTTAGAATCTTCAAATATTAGATCAGTTTATGTGAGATAAGGTCATTTTGTTCCTATTTCAAAGCTGAAGCAGAAGCACATAGAGATAAGGTACATTTTCTAATCTCTCACAGTTAATGTGTAGTTGGGCTACAACTTCATTTTAGTCAGCTTTTTCTCTCCTGTGACCTGAAAACTTAAAAAGAAAAATTTTAGGAACAAGTTTATATGGGGGCTCACAATTTCAGAGATCTGAATCCATAGAAGGCTGACTCAATTCCTCGGGGCTCGGGGCACAAGGTGAGGCTGAACATCATCATGGCGGAAGAGTGTGTAGGACAGAAGCGGCTCCCAAGATGAACCAGGAGCAGAGAGAGACACTCCACACTGAATACAAAATATATATACCTCATCCCCAGGGACCTCTCTTCACCAGCCACACTCTCCTGCCTTCAGTTGCCAGCTATTCCCTATCAGGGGATTAACTCACTTATTGGGTTCAGGCTCTCATAACCCAATCATTTCACCTCAGCTTTCTTGCATTGTCACATGTGAGATTTGGGGGGACACCTCACATTCAAACCATAACAGACATGAAACTTCTCTCATCTGTATAATGAGAAAGCTGGTGTCTTCCCCAATATCCCAAAATTGTCATCACACACATCACAGGAGTTAAGATATATAAAGGCACTCGGAGGACTAAGAGCATCATGTGTTTGGTATTGTTACTATTAATCTTGCTGAGGTTTGTTATTTACAGGTATAGCATTTGAACTACTCAAGTGCTTTAACAAGTAAAGTGCTTAATATTTATTTGTTCCATGGAAGCAGGTGATGGTGATGAACTTTCCTAGGCATGTGTGTGTCATTTAATGATTTTGGGCACAAGATGGAGCAGGGACCACAAGAGGTGATAAATGCACCAAGAGGAACCAGGCTAACGCACTTTCAATGGTTCTTTCTTGTCTCACTCCTGCTCCCTCCAGCTATGTCTTTCCTGTGGTCCATGATCAGGCATGCTGGCTCTAACTACTAGATGAAGACACAGCAGTAATGACTCCATCATTTCTCAAGGGGCTGATGCCATACTTTAATCTCAGGATCTAAGGTTTATTGGTTTTCCTTTTAAGAAAAGACAGAAAATTGTTATATCATGTGCCAGTTAACACTGGTGTTAAATTCTGATGTAGTTTTAAGTCAAGGACAGATCTTCGGACGTAAAGAAGTGGGAAACAGGGTTTATGGATTTTCCTTAAGGAAAAAGAAACTTATTTTACTATGTATCAATTGATGATGAAGTTAAATTCAAACTTAGACGGGAAAAAGAATGGTAGATTATTAAAGTGCCTTTGTACCATGTCATCCATCCAAGTTGTAATCCACAGATCTCAAGCCACAGGCTCAGATGTGTCTCTGACTTCAGAAACATTTCGTTTAATTCATAGACTGATAACTCGCAGTACGTTAAATTGGTATTAGAAAATTTCTTAAATACATATACACAAATACACACAATGTAGATCTGTCGCTCCCCGCAGGGTTCTGGAGCGGGGAGCGGGTGGAACGGCCTCGGCGAACCTTAGCCGTTCCCTGGGGGCCAGCAGGACACTGGGAACCGGGCGCCGGCAGGACAGGGCTGGGGACGGGGGGAGAGGAGTCGCTCCCCGCAGCGTTCCTGTGCGAGGAACGGGCAGAATGACCTAGCGAGCCGTCCTCTGAGGGGCCTGGTTAGGGCAGGGATGGGGAAAGGAGTCGCTCCCCGCTGCACTCCAGAGCGAGGAACGGGCAGAATGACCCAGCAAGCCTGGGGCCATCCTCCGAGGGGCTGAGTTAGGAAGGGTTGGGGAGCCGGGAACAAGGGGGTGAACGCCAGCGGCTGGAACACGGGACCTGCATCTTCTACCGCTGCTGATCTCTGACGTCTCTGCTGATCTCTCCGGTTCTATGTGTCTTCTCTGCTTTCTCCCTTCAGGACATGGCTGCTTGCTTTCTTGCTCTTCTCTGGCTACTGCTGCTTCTTTGGCTGCTTCTTCTTTGGCTGCTCCTCTTCTTTGGCTGCTTCCTTCTTGGGCCGCTTGCTTTACCTGACTAGCTGCTACTCTATTTATCCATTAGAGCAACCAATAGGGTACAATGCAAACACCTTTCTCCAGCTGTAACAAATGAGTGGCGGAATAGCTTAGTCATGTGGTCAGGCAATTTGCTAATTACAAGCCAGCTGGACCCCTTAGAGTTGTTTACCACCAATTCTTCTACAAGCCAGCTGAGCCTCATGTTCCCAACATAGATCTGTTTAGCAAGAAGAAAAATCAAGAAACTGAGGCCATATTTTTTCAGGACAATTATTTGGAACTGAAAAGTGTTGCATACTGAGACAGACCCTGCACTCTCCACTTAGGCACGGCCACCATCCCACTCTACTGCCTTTCAATGTGATCAGCAAATGTTAGTTTTCTCTTATACCCTTCCATATTAACTGTGTGCCCACTTAGTAACTGTCGCCTGAGTTTTCTCAGTACAGAGCAGTACTCTATTCTTTAGAGTAGAACTTTGTTAGGAAGAAAATAGTCATGCCATGAATAAATTTAGACAAATTTCTTCTCGGTTGGTTCTGGAGAAGAGGGAAGGTACTTCTTCTCACTCTGGTTACTGAATATGTCCAGCTTTCCAATTCCTGATCAGGTTCTGTTCATTTTGCACATATAGTCTCCTTTGCCATCCTTCTCTACTTGATCATTTCCTATATAAGAAGACTCACATATCACTTGTTCCAAGAAGTCTTCTATAACCTCAGCCCCCTCAGCAGGCTGAGTTGGTTTTCCTTAATCTTTTTTTTTCACATAGCAACATACGCTCTTCTATGTCAAAGGACTTTTGCAATAGCTCACTTACATGTCCACCTACCCTACTGAAAGGTAAACTTGAGAGAATTATTGCCCCTGCTTTACGTGTGTCACTCTGTCAAATCGCCATGCCTTTGTGTGTGCTGCTTCCTTTTCTAGAAGAACCTCTTCCACCTGAAGCCCCTGCTGGGCACAGGTAAATGCCAATCATCTGTTAGGAATTACCTTTTTGATCAAGCTTTCTATGGACTTTCTGTGTTGGCTTAGTTCCCCAAACCTATACTGTCATGATGCAATTGTGCTGTATCATGTCCATCACAATGTACTCTATACATGATAAGGAAAGTAGGAAAGTGGGAAGGATGAAAGCTTTTTCTTTGTGACATCATAGACTCTTATCTAAGCTCCTAATATTCTGCTCTACCCTCTTCTGTCCCACTCTAAATCCATTGGGGCTTCTGTTTATTGCACATTTGAAAACCGTGAAAAAGACCTTTCGTGGTGTTCTTTTCCTATGGTTTAGTTATTTCTAACAAATCTGTTAATCAGTGTCTTATTGAGTCAGACAAGCTCTGACCAAATGTTTTTGCATTTTCTTATCATTTGTGTCTCTGTATCTTGTCTTCAGAAAAGTCTTAAGTAAGTGTTTATAGCCCTGGTGTAGAATACAGTGCTATTTGTTCCTCCTTATTTTCTCCAGTCACTCTTGTGACTTTTATTAGGGTGGTGTTGGCAATCACTAAGACGTTTTTGGAAAAAAAGTGAAAAAACTCCATCTTCAACAAGCTGAAACAAACACAAAACAAAGAAGTTGGTCATTAGATACTTTCCTAATGCCATAGAATACAATGACGTCATGAGAAGGCCAGGTTTGCAACTGAACCAAAGGGAAAATTGCACTCAAAGACTTCAGGGCCCTCAGGACTCTATCTTTACCTTAACTTTTTTTATTTAACATCTCTAGCTAGTCAACTTAGGTCACTGTGCCCCAAGTTCAAAAATTCTAGGGAAAAGCTCTGATTAGCTGTTAGGTTAAGGTTGCTCTACCTTGGTCCCATCAGCTCCAGCTAGGTGAAAGTCTCATATAAACTAGCTGCTACTGTCATTACCTGGTGGGAAGTGGAAGAAAATCCAGAAAAGCAGGAAGAGAACAAGCAAAATCGTATATGCAGTAGATTGATTCCCTTGCTAGACTGGGATTAGTATCCATTTCATTGACAGTCACTTATCGAATTGACAACATTTCTAGATGTAAAAAATTGCAGCAATTAATAAAATAGATATATCCCTCATGCCATGAAAATGAATAAAATAGATACATCCCTCATGCCATGAAAATTATAAGTTTTCCTTCACTAATAAATACTTACTGGGCACTTCCTACATCCAAAGACTGTACCAGGAACTGTGGTAAGGTGAAAATTAAAAATACAGTCTCAGCTCTCACAAAGCTTGCAAAGAAAATGGGAGGTAGAATGTTTGAACAAGAAAACGTTACACAAGACTGGTCAGTCAATTCATTTTGGCAGACATTCGCTGAGTATACAGCATATGCCATTGTATTAGACACTGAGGATATAAAGATGAATGGGAAACTACTGGGCTATTAAGATGTTCATACAGTAGAACAGAACTCTGACGTATAAATAGCTAATTTTGACGCAGAATAATTCAATAATTTCTAAGAGAGTTGTAAGAAAGGATGTACCTGTATGAAGCAAAATGTTTTAGAACAGTCAGAAAAATAATAAGTACAGTAGATAGAAAAGCTTAAATAGAAGGAATAAATCTAACCCCCATGGAAGGAATTAGAGCAAAGATGCAGAGAGTATAGGACAGATTTAGAAAATGGTGTGGATATCCAATAAGGATTTTAGAAGAGATATAGACGACAAATCTAGAAATATAGGTGAGAACAGACTATGGTATATTTGAAGGATTTTTTTTTTTTTTTGGTTGACAATGAGATGTCATTGAATGTTTTTGTGAAAGTAATATGGTGATGAAAATATACTTTTAAGTGATTAAAGATGGACTACTTCTTAGTATAGTTGCCGGTGAAGAGTCTGGAGTGATATCTGGTAGATGGAAAAGACTAAAGAATTGGTTTAGATACTGTTGTAATGGTGATCATTTCTCCTTTAATTTGTATTACATTTCTTAGCTCTTCAGGGATTGAGCTTATATTGCAGCTTTCTGTGTTATTATCTTTTCAATTAAACTGTAAGCTTTTTGAAAATAAGGAATATTATTCATTTTTGTGTTCTCCAGAGTCTAACACAGAGTCAAGTTTAAAGTAGGTTCTAAATAAATATTTTTTTATTTTTTGGTGAGAGAGAGAGAGAGAAAGAGAGACAGACAAAGAGAAGCGAGTGAAAAAAGAATAAATTTTACTTATTTTTTTCATGTGGTTTCTGTTTTTCTGACACTTATTTGAGTATGTGGCTGGAGGGTTTGACCTGGGTCCTCCCACATGCCAGGCAAGTGCTGTAACCAACTAGCCACCACTCCAGCCCCTCTAAATAACTGTTTATTGAATAGATGCAAAAATTGTGAGATGAATGAGTGAATGACTCCAAAATATGAGTTTAAAATACTCAGTGCCTTTGGTTTTCCTAGCATTTGTTTAATCCTGAGTATCAGAGGGAAGTGATGTGTCCTGGTGCAAGTCTTGACTCTTTTTTTTTTTTCTAATTTGTGGACTTGTACCAGTTTCTCTATTTCCTGAGCTTCTAATTATTTTTTTACCTGCTGATATGGGATTAATAATTCTTGCTATCTCACAGTGGCAGTATGAAGATGAAAAGAAACACTGTATATAAAGTACTTAGCTTGCTACTAGCCTAAGGTGTGAACTCATTAGATGGTATAAGCTAAAATGTTTACAATACCTTACTAATGACAGACCAGGCAGGGAATGCTCTCTTGTCTTTTCTCCTTCTCTTATATATTTTTTCATGCTTTTATGGTTCAGCCAAAAAAGTGATAAATGTCTATTAGTAGACCTTGAAGGTACAAGGTTGAAAAAGATAGTATACAGTACATTACACTAAAGGAACTTTCCGTGTTATGCAGAATATTAGTAAGTTCATAGACATTACGGCACAATGACGCAAGTATTGCTGTAAGGGAACAGACTTTGAGGGTGCCATCTTTAAGCAGATCTGCAGGGTAAGAAGGATCATTGTTAGTTCAAGAACTGTGAGTAAATTACTTGGCTGGCACTTTGAGTGCTATGAAGTGCTGTCATGAGGCTGGAGTTGTCAGCTCACTGAATCACGGTGGTCTTATGTGACTTCAGAAGGAAGTCCGAATTTCTCTGTGGTTCATCCTCTTCAATCCCAAGCTTTTTCTTCCTTAGATCCTTTTTTTAGTTTTTTTTTTTCTTCTCTGTCTTTGCAAGTAATAAATGTCATAGGAAATGCATGGGATTACCAGGGGCAAAGGCTACGTGGCAGATTGTTCTTTGCTGGAAGCCAGCCTGGAAGGCTCTTTGGGCTTGCCTTTCAGCAGGAGAAAGTACCCAGCTGGGATTGACTTGAGTCAACGTGCAAAATTCATTCCACACTTGTGTTTTTTTGGGAGCAGAGTAAGAAGGCCCTCACTGGTGGTGCTAAAAATCAATATTTGCCAGTCTGTTTGAATAGGGGAGGTCTCACTCTGGCTGTAGGAGATTCTGAATAGAGTAAAAGAATCAGGAGGCATCAATCGGTTTCCCTGAGCACTGAGAGTCATTAAAGATTAAAGTTGTATGTTTCCCCCCCCAGGTTTTCTTTTTTATTCTTTTTAAAATTCTCCGAACTAAACCATTGTTCTCTGTTATTGAAGGCAGGGCTGTGCTGCTCTCTTTTACTCTCTATCCTTTTGCCTCGATCCAAGATGTCACAGTGGAACCAGTTTGGCACCAGAGGCATTTTCAGTTCTTCATTATTTTTTAATTTGCAGTATGAGCTGTCTGGGAAAATTGATTTGTTTGCTTGCTTTTAGTTATTTCTTTCTCAAAGTGACTGAAGTAAGCAAAACATGATCAGGTCAAAGATGTGGAGGGGGCGAGTGACTTCACCAGACTGACCTAACACTGAGAGCTAGACATTGCTCTCTGGTTGGTCACATCACATCTGTTTTGCTCTGGCCATTCGTGTGGTCTTTGTGAAGTGGCAAGTATTTTTGGAATGGATGCTCTCAGGAGTCTACAGTCATCTGGGTTCAGTGTTTTAGAATATGCCTGGATTAGGGTCAGAGAAACACATGGTTTTTCATTCTGGATTATCTAGAACCAAGAGGCTGAAAGGCCATGATGTGGCTGAGACAGGTCAAAAGCAAATTGTGTTTTCCAGGGTAGAAGCAGCCAGCCTGGGAAGGACCATTGATAGGTTTGCTTAGTGCTGGACCTGGGCCAGGGACTTTGCCTACACAAGACGCTCTGTTCTACCATCCAATGGAGAGCAGAATTATCCCTCTTTTATCAAATAATAAAAATGGCTTAGAAAAGCCAGTGGACTCAGAAGCCAATGCACGAGATGTGGGATTTAAATCTGGGTTTATTTGATTCCTAAACTTGTATTTATTCTGCACCATACTTAGGGCAAGGAGCAGTTTGCATGCTCATTAATGCTTATCTGAGTTTAACCTCCCTCTCCTCTCTGCATCTCTGGAAGTAAAAGTTTTCAGTTCTTTAGGAGAAACAGTAACACACTGGTGGCCTGCTGAGAAGTAGGTTGGGGCTCTTGAAATATTTTCTCCAGTTCTCAAAAAAAGCCCAGGTTCAAATAAGTAAAGCAGTAATTTTTCCTAGGTGCTCCAATGCTCAGTATGAAGATCCTGGAATCTATCAGCAACTTGACAGAACTGAAACCTGGATTTGGTTACAAGCAAGGCTTTGGAGCCCAGGCTTAGACGCCACTGCTCCAGAAGCACTTTGTTTGCTGTGTGTTCCTGGGCAGGTTTCTCCAAGTCTCTGAGGCTCAGATTCTTTGCCTATAAAATGGTGATATTATGGTGATTCAGATGATTAATGTTCCTCGACACATAATAGGTTGTTTGTGAACCATTATTATCTTGATCTGGGATTTTTTCCTGGATCTTCTATTAGCTTAGTCCTTTTTTTTTTCCTAAGAGAGAGAGAAAGAGAGAATCAGTTTTATTTATGTTTTCATCTAGCTTTTGTTGCTCTGACACTCAGTAGTGTCTGTGGTGCTGGGGTTGAGCCTGGGTCCACCCACATGCCAGGCAGGTGCTCCAACACTGATCCACTCCAGCCCTGTTAGCTTACTCTTAAACCTTTGCTTATACGCTTAATATTTATGGACCCAATCTAATGCAAAACCAATGAGACAAACAACCACAGAAATGACACAAAGATAAAACAACAAATTAATAAATCTCATAAAATAAGGGGTTTGAATTAGTTCCCAATGTTTTTACAACCTAGCATTTTTCTTGTAGTCTCTATCTCCTCCTTGAACTTCATTATTAATCCTTAATTTGTTTTCTTATTTTTAATTAATCAGAGATATATACATCTAGGATGGCAGCACAGATAATAAGTATTAAGCCAATAATAAGAAGACTAAACAGAAGCAAAGCACTGGCAAATTTTCTTGCTAATGAGCCCATGTTTTCATTAACAAACGAGGTCTTGTCTTGTGTAAATATTCAAATTTAAACACTTAGTTTTTGAATATGTAAAATAACCCAAGGATTCTTTGATTCCCTACAGATCTGAGAAACCGAGGTTTGGCACCACAGAGCTGGTCCTCTAAGATCACTTCAGCTGTATTAGATCTTCAAATTTCTGATTCTGTTGTTAAGTTTTAAGGTTTCTTTTGCTTTTCCTATAACTTTTTATTCCCTCTCCAAATTTTGCCTAATAGATTCACCGTTACTAGCACTCATGTACTCCAATTTCTCAGATACACATGCCTTTTTGATAGCATGCATGTTTCGGGCAAGGATACCCTCTGGATCACTGCTACTCAACCTGAGATCTGAAGTCCAAGGGCATTGGTGTCCCCTGGCAGCTAAATGTGGAATCTCAGATCAAACTCTAGGCTTTCTGAACCTCTGTCTGTAATTCAACAAGGCCCCCAAATCCTAAGTGTGGGCATTAAGTTTGGGAAGCCTTGAAAGACAATCCAGATTACAACTCAACATGGAGCAAGCCCCTAGCAAATTTTAATTCCTGATTGTCTTGAACAAGCCATGCTACTTCTAGGAGCCTAAGGATAAAAGTGCCTGCTCATCTTACTGACAGGGTTTGCTGTTGGTCCCAAGAGAAGAATCAATGTTTTTTCTCACATGTGGAAGCTTTAAAAAAGGTTGATTTCATAGAGTTAGAGAGTAGGATAATAGTCATTAGAGGCTATGAAGGATAGAAGAAGGCTGGATAACAGGTACCAAAATATAGGTAGATACAAGAAATAAGGACTAGTATTCTATAGTCCACTAGGGTGACTTTACTTTAAGATGATTTGTTATATGTTTTATAATGAAGTAGTGAAATTTGAAGTCAAAACACAAAATTGATAAATGTTTAAACAGATGGAAATGCCAATTACCCTGATGTGATCATTATACATTGCATGCATTTATCAGATGGTCACATTATACCCCATACATGTGCATAATTAAAAAGAAAATGATTTTGAATAAAAAAAGATAAAATATATTGTAAACTTGTCAGCTGATCTATAAATCACAGAGAATATCATGTCATAGTTACTGCACAATAATTTTTTTCTAAAGATCAGACTGAAAAGCACACTTAAACGATTCCTCTTGCAATTCAGAAAACTCTTCAAAATCATGTCTCACCTGCATTTCTCCATGGAGTTATGAATCCTCCCTCCACTGTGTCCTGTTTGGATTAAGGTTATCTGTTTAGCTACCTGCCTCCCCCTGAGTCTCATGAATTCCTTGAAAACGTGGACATGTTGAACATTTTCCATTCATCACTGCTTGCTGCCCTTCCTCCTCTGCGCTCCTTTATGTTCTCCCAGGGCCGAGGACAGAGTGGGCATTCCATGCAGGCTCATTAAGTGAACAAATAGATACAATAATACTCGACAGCATCTCTCCGAAGAACAGAATGCAGCCAGAACAGTGGGTACCTGCACCACCTGCTTAATAGGGTTGTTAAGAGAGTCAAATGAGACTGGGCATGCGGTGTCCCTATGTGAGCTGTAAAACATGGGATCAAAATGAGAGAGCATTATTGGGCATATGTGGTCTGGTAGGGTCTTACAGATGGCAGTCACCTGTCATTATGAAAACTGTCTCTAGGCCAAAGCTTGAACTCTGGTGCCGTCAGAGGCTCTCCAGACAGTGAGCCTTTGCCTCTCCCTCTTTTTGGGGCCACATTTGCATTCACTGGATGGTGTATCTGTGGTGTCTGTGGCTGTGCTGTTGCGCTCTGGGGCAGTGGGGCCACCTTGCTGAGCTGGCTTGTGCACCCTGCACCCTCTCTCGGGAGGGAGCCCTTGGTGGCCTTCCAGGGTGCTGCAAATGATTGGCAAGAGCCCCGGTCCTGTCCTGTGCCACGTGCTTGAAGTTTTACATGCTATGTTGCTTCATTAGGCAGATTTACTCAGATTGCTTTGCTAAAAAACAATAAGACCCTCACTGGGATAGAACAGAGTTGAATAGACATTTATCTTTTCACAGGGCAAATCAATGAGTAATTTTCTGGTTTGAATGTTATATTTAACACTCTGTCTAGGGAAATGCTGTCAACCATGTCCTATTCCAAGGTGGCTTTAATAAAGAGATTGTTTTAAAAAAAAAGTCTCGTTTAAGATTCTAGGAATCTACCTTAAGCATTTCTAGGGAGCAATTGCTGTGCTGATCCTGATCCTGATCCTGATATGCTTCTCTCTTAGAAGTAGGCTATGTCTGGCAAGGTGCACATGTGTGGACCATTCTGCGAACACCAGAGAGGTAGGAAAGAGGACAGGTGCTTCACTATATCCTGTTCAGTGCCCAAGCTCTCTCCTCTACTGCAGGTCAAAGGAGTACAGGAGAAACAGCTGAAAATATTTAAACCTGCCAATTACTGGCCTACTGTGCAAAGCAAAGGAGGGAAGTGGGTCTGCTGTAAAGGGACCACACATGGCTGATGCCTTGTGTTTTTGTAGTCCATAGAAGAGTCTAGACTTTTCACTCATTTTGCAACTGAATCTTCTACAGTTTGTGAGCTTAGAGAGTTCAAACTTCATGTCTCTCTGTTTTCAACTTGTAAGGAATCATCACAAAATTGGACCTAAATGAAATCAAAGGAGGATTAGTGAGCCCAGGTAACCTGTTCAAAGTCACAAAGCTCACGTTAACAGAGCTGAGATGACATCTTCTGCTAGTCAGTTGGTCTGATCATCTTCATAAAGGAATTTCAGGGTTCTTGGAAGTTGGCTGGGTATCATTGCTTTCATGGATAAGACAAAACCGAAAGCTTCTCCTCCAAATGGTTCTCATCTTTAAAAGTGGGGTGCTAGGAGCACCTTCTATCAGTTTTACATGCATTAAGCGAGATCATATTTATAAATCGCAAGGACACTGCCATTACACTATACAAATCTAAGAAACTTCCAAAAGACACTTCTACTTCTGACAGATTAGAGTTTTGAGCCACACAGATAGCAGGATAGCATTTGTCCATATTATAAGGCATCCAGATGTTACGTATAAAACAACTCGGACAGTAATGACCAGGAAACATAAAATCTGAAATTGCCTTATACTTTTTACTGCAGTATAGATGATTTCAGATAAACATCTCATTGCCTTCAAAGCAGGGTCCACTGCAGTGCCGCATATCTTTCAGACCGGGTAAAGTGCTAATGCCTAGACAGGCTGGTATTTTATCTCCAGGAACAAAGAGGTCATTCATGAAATCTCATGGGAATTCTTTCTTTGTGGCGTGCTCACATTGGCTGTAGCTTAACACTGTACAGGGCGACGTTCTGCAAATCCAGACACCAAGGAAGACAGACCAGTGGCATACAAGCCAATGTTATCCTGTCTTACAGTTGGCTAGTGTAAGGACTTTGCAAACCACGGAGTTTATTCTGGTCTGATCCCTAAGCAGTTTCTTGAATGGTTGCCCTTCCTGCAGTTCTCACAGTCAGCTGTAGATGGCAATGTTGCACCAGGAACCTCCTCTTGAGTGGCAGTGGCAGGCACAGGAGCATCCAGCTGGGGCCTGCAGAGGCAGAGCGCTGCGAATCCTGTTCCTCTGGTTGGTGATAAGCCAGCAGTTCCCCTGCTGGGTCCCCTGCTTACCCGTCATTCTCCCCAACTGCACAACGGAAAGGAGAACACATTCTCTCTCACCTCCTCTCTACTTTCCTCTCCTCTACAGTGGTCTGTGATTAATGGCAGTACCAGTGAACAATCCAGAAGGTACTTGCAATGCAATAGAAGATAGATTAAATGCAACGGGGTGCTGAACTTCTTTAGTGAGAGCATCCTTGCAAATTTGTTTTCACTTCCCTCCTGCAGCAGTCCCCCTACTCCGGTGGAGGCAGTTGCAGTGACTTCATTAATCAAGACGCTTTGCAGGGCCTGATGAATTTTAACAGCAAACTGTCACTTACAATCCTTCCCTGTCTCATGTATCCCTGAGCACTGGTTATTTCATCGTCAACAATTAATCAAGGCAGCCACACAGCCACCCTGGAGTTTATTAGCAGAAAGCAGATTGTCTCTTCCCCTGAGACAAGCTTTTTCTGCTATTTCAAATGTTAAACATACCTATTCTTTAGCTTTTTGGTTGAGAGATACACCCGGGTCATGATTTACCATCCTATCTTTCTAAGAAGATCATTTATCAGCCTTTTCCCAAATCTTACTACACGTCCTTGCTCTAAGGGCTCTGGCACCTTGAATAGAAGGTTGACAGAATTGGACTGGAGACAAGACACCTTTTCATCTACAACGGCTCTTAAGCCTGACTGTATATTAGAATTATTTAGACTTTTATAAAAACACCCATGCTCCGGGGCTGCACTGAAGGCAAATTATCACAGAATTTCTGGGACAGTTTCTGGTTGTGGATATTTTAATGTTTTCCTGTGCAATTTACAACCTGGATTGACAACTGCTGCAAGGATCCCTTGATCACCTGGAGTGTGTATGATCATATATAAAATGAGAGGGACTTAGATAAGTACATTATGTGGAGACTCAGATAAATAAATAATTTTAGAAATTGCATAATCCTCTTTAATTTCCATAATTAAATAGAGTTAGCCACGTCACTGGCTTCAGCAATGTTGCAGAATTTCAGGGAAGTTTCGGTAGTGTTGCCTGCCCCTCTCCTCACTGCCTTTTCCCAAGGCAGAACAGTTGAGGTGAGCAGATATTTGCGTAGCACATTTTTTTCTATTCTTCATTCATTCACTTATTCATTTCAACAAACATGTTTCGAACATTTTCCTCTGAGCCATATTAAATCTCTTCCATCATGGTTCTTAATATTTAACAAATAATTACACAAATTACATTTCATTACGGTTGTGGTAAGTACTATGAAGGAAAAATGCAAGGTGCCAGGAGAGCATTTGATGAAGAGACTGAATCTTGTGCATGAGTCAGAAAAGGCTCCTACTGGAAGTGACATTTACAAGGAGACCTGTGAGTTGATAGACATTAGCCTGGTGGGGGGTGGGGAGAGAAGGTAAGAGGGTTATAGGCAGAGGGAATTTTTTTGCCAAAGACCTGCAGGTAGGTTGCTTATTGTGGGTATCGAAAGGAGGCCTACGGGGAGAATGCTACGGGGAGTTAGCTGGCATCTAAGAGGTAGGTAAGGACCAGATTACCTGGGGCTTTGTAGGTCATTTTGTGATTTTATCTGAAAATTAAATGGAAGCTATTGCATAATTCTAAAAGCAGGAGTTAAATGCTTAGATTGGAGCTTTAAAAATATTATTTAGAGAGGAATTTCCAGAATGGCAAAATAAGTTCCTCCAAATATTTGCTCCTTCATAAAAGCAAGAAAGACAAGAATTATTGAAATCAATTTTCTCAGAACTCAGGAAATTATCCAAAGTTTTCCAAAAATTTGAAGATGATTTATTTAAGAAAAATAACAGAATATCAATAAGAACAGTGGATTTGTGGTACTTTGGCTTACCCCATACCAATCACCTACTCCCCAGTTCCTCAGTGGTCCTGAAAACAGCCAGACCTACCTCCAAAGAAGCTATGAATCCAGATTTCTAAAGATGAGAATGGAAAGGGATTGCTGCTTCTCACAACATCCTATTCCAGGGAGTGTTTACCTTTTGACCTACCTGGCAGCTCAAGGACTTGTCTTTGCTTGACCAGACCCACAAAACACTCGGAAGGAAAAGCTCTTCTCTGGGGCATTTGATGCCAATCACTGACAATTTTTTTAACATCATAACTGACTATGGTGATGATGATGCCAGTAGAAGCAATCAAGAGACTGGCAAAAGATTAAAAGGAAAATCGTGGAAAGGAGATGCTTCTAGGGGACTTTGGAAAACTCTGACAGATTCCTGGAGATGTTTAAGGCTACGTGGGCATATAGGCTGTGTAGTATTTGGAAATCTTCCATATTTTAAAAAGGACCAGGGAAGGCACTAATCTTTCAGCCCTGGCTGATCTGAGAGCCAGGGTTAAGTAAGAAATCAAAGCTAAGGGAGATTTATAAATATTCAGAATGCTGAATGTGTGCCTTCCTGCAACACGAAGGCCTACAAGAAAGACTGGAGGACTCATTGGCTTAAGACATTGAAGAAAATCTCAGTCCAATCACTAGCTAATCACTAGTTGACCAAGAAGAGAATTCAGTCAATGGTCAAACACAACAGAGAACACAGAATTTTATGAACTTTACCAAGAAATGCCCTAAATAATCATCAGCAGCAGCAACAACAACAAACAACAAAAAACAACGATAAAACCTGTTGGTGTGGGAGTAGAGGAGGACTGATTTCCAGAGATGCTACAGTATTTTTGTTAAAATTTCCAGCTTTAAACAAAAAAAATGTAAAGCATATAAAAGATATATGAAAAGGAAGAAAATGTAGCCTTTATATGGGGTAGGGATGGGAAGAAACATAAAGTGTTTCTGACAAAGTCCAGAAGTAGATTCACTACAGGGGCTTTAAAACAGCTGTTAGAAATATTTTTTTAAAACCAAAGGAAAATGCATCTAAAGGAATAAAAAGAACAGTAAGAAATGCCTCTCTAACTTGCGAATATCAATAATGAGCTAGAAACAAAAAGACAGATCCAAATAGAATTTCTAGAGTAAAATACGTAATAACTGATAAGGAAAATCAATCATTGCAGGGTTACAACGGCAGATTTAAGTTGGTAAAGGAAAGAATTGGTGAACTTGAAGGTGTGTCAATTCACATCACGCATTCTGAAGATCAAAGAGAAAAAAGAGTGCACAGAAGCAGAGTCTCACAGATGCTTTGGGCACCTCCTAGTACCCCAGGCATTATAAGGGGCGTCCAAGGAGAGGAAAGAGACAAAGGAGGCGGACAGAATGAAAATTCGAAGAAACAATGACCAAAAACTTTCACAATTTGGTGAAAAGATTAATTTACAGATTCAAAAAGCTCCTTGATTTCCAAGTGCAATGTGATCCAAACATTTCTACAGGAAGGCACATTCTATTAAAATTGTTGAAAGCCAAAGACAACAGGAAATCATGAAACAGCAAGAGAAGAACAACTTATTGCATAAAAAGGATCCTCACTATGGTTTAAAACTCATTTCTCATCAGATACCATGAAGGCCCTAAAACAGAACAATGGAGTAGAATTGAGAGTTCAGAAATAATTGATTTATGTACATTTATGGTCAATTGATTTTCGGTAATTCAGAAGTAAAACAAAAGTCTTTTGAACAAATGGTGCTGGAAAAATTAAACTTTAACTCACACCATATAATAAACTAATTACAAATGTGTCATAGAACTAAAATTATAAAACTAGTAGAAGAAAACATTGGAGAAAATCTTTATGATTTTGGTTAGACAATAGTTTCTTAATTCTGATGGTGATAGCACAAATGCACCAAAGAACAAATAAATAAATTGGATTTTTATCAAATTTAAAAGTGTCTTTGCTTTATTATTAAGGAAATGAAAAAGAAAACTCAAGGAATGGTAGAAAATTATTTGTAAATCATATATTCAATAAGGGACACTGATCTTGAATATATATATAGTATACTCACAAAGCAATAATAAAACAAGATATTTAACCCAGTTTAAAAACTAGGTGGAAGATATGGAGTATACATTT
This sequence comes from Aplodontia rufa, assembly GCA_004027875.1. Classification (NCBI taxonomy): domain Eukaryota; kingdom Metazoa; phylum Chordata; class Mammalia; order Rodentia; family Aplodontiidae; genus Aplodontia; species Aplodontia rufa. The sequence continues at coordinate 1,528 of PVKS010006568.1, read as the reverse complement.
ATCTAAAGATGATAAAAAGTGGGTCAATAAGCTCATAAAGATTGCCAATATCTTTGGTAATTTGGGAAATAAGCAACAAACCCACAATAACATTTCTCTTCCCACACACACACTAGGATGAGAATATGGGAAGATTGGAATCCTCAGACATTTTTGGTAAGGCTGGGAAATAGTGCAGTTACTTTGTAAAATAGTTTGACCGTACCTCAAAGTGCTAATCAGAGTTATATCACTATCCAATTCCACTTTCAAGTATATATTTAAGACAAATATTCCCACACAAACTCATGAACGAGTGTCATATCACCATTATACATAATTGCTAAACACTGGAAATAACGTAAATATGCCCCAACTAATAACCAGATAAATAAAATACAGCTTGGACTGGAGAGGTGGCTCAATAGTAAAGCACTTGTCTGGCATGCACGAGGACCCAGGTTCCATCCCCAGCACCACATGCACAATTAAGTAGAGGAAAAATAGAAAATGGATGAAAAAAATTAAAAAATTATCTCTCTCTTTTTCTCTTTGTCTTAAAAAATGAATAAAATTTGTCTTATCCATTCAAGAGAATATAATTTGACAAAATAAAGGAATTGGGTACTGATCCTCACAAGAATATGGATGAGCTTTGAGAACCTTAAGGAATCTGCTACTGAGACCCCATATTCTATGATTCCATTTAGTCCTGGAAAAGCAAATTCATAGATACAGAAAGCAGGTTATTGGTGGCCAGGGGTTAGCTGAAGAGGCAATGGGAAGTGATTTCTAATAGGTCTGAGGCTTCCTTTTGAGCTGATGAAAATGTACTAAAATTATAGTGGCTTCAAAACTCTGACTACACCAGAATCAATGAATTACACAATTTGAAATAGTGAATCTCATGGTACTTAAATTTGAAACTATTACAAAAAAAGTTTACTTTATGTTTGGAGAAGTAGGAGAATGTATGCAGAGAGCCTGGTGAGAGACAACTCTAGCAATTCAAGTGAGTGATTATGGTGGTAAAATTTATGCAGGAGCAGCAGATATAGGCAGAACAACAAGAGTGGCAGATTTGAAAAACATTTGCGTGCAATATGTAATATTGATGGTACTGACCTTTATTGGTTCCTTTCTATTTTCTAGCCCCACACTAAGTTCTTTACACATATCAGTTCACAATCCTTCCGAGGACCTTTTGTAGCTGCTGCTATTCTAACTTACGTTTTACCACTGGGGAAACTGATGCAAAAAGAGATGAAGCCAGTCTATGCTTAATATTTTTGCATAAGAAGCTTGATAAAATCTTGGTATTCTCTCTTAAGAAGTATCAGACCCTGATTCCAGTTTGGAGGCTGCTTAGCTGATTGATCCTTCTACCTTTGTGCACCCCTAGCAACACACAGCTTATGGACACTCTGAAATGTCCCTACTAGGCTTGTGACCCTAAGATCAGAGAACAGTAATAAGCACACAGGTTGAGTTAGGCCCAGGGCCACAGACCTCCTGTACCTGACTAAAAGAATCAAGAGGAAACTCCAGA